>JAUPMG010122330.1:0-11722 GCA_031762675.1 Pachysandra terminalis | reverse complement strand
GTAAGGACAAGGATTTCAGGCCAATTTGCAAGATACATGTATGACAGGAAAGAGTTGCTAAATGCTAATACAACACTCCTAGATTTAATTTTGCTGTAGCTGTCTCTGTGTATGTGTGTGTGTGAGAGAGAGTTCCCTGAAAGGAATCACTCGAACATTCGATAATAACATGCAGAAGGGATAACACATCAAAGCAAGCGATATGTGGTTTTGATTCAACGAAAGCTAAAGAACGTTTAATTGCATGGATTCATATCAAATTTCCTTCGTCAGAAACAATGAATGGAAATTTTTTTTTGTTATCATTCATATCAAAGCAGTACAGGTAAAATCTGATAACAGAGATAGGCAAGCTACTACCATATAGAGAGTCCTGTTCATTAACTACAGGCTATGAAACAGAGATATTCATAACATTTGCTGAAATTATTTATCCAAAGAAATCAAAAAAGGCAGCAATACCACACCAGAGTAGCTGTGTAACATGAATGAAACAGCAAATTTAGACCTCTCCCAATCTGTTATATCAGTAATAGTGAGTTCAGATGCGCCACTCGGCCTTGTCCTCGAACATCTCCCAATCGTCATCTGAAAACACCTTATGATCACCTCCGACTGCCTGCTGCTCCTCAGACCAGGTCTTCAGGGATTGGTCAACAATTGAACTAGATGGGCTTGTCTTCTTTACCATCTCGGATGATTCGGTTTGTTCGAGAGCCCGATCAGATGCCATGCTCTTATAAGACGAGTTTGAAGAGGCTAAGATGCAACTCGTTTGGCTGGAGGATACCGACTTGCTAAGAGGGATGCGCTCATCAAATTTCTCTTTCAGCAACTTCACATCCTGACAAATAACAGCTATTTCTCCTCTGCAAAATTTTTAACGAGCAACATTTTGATCAATCATGACTCCAATATATACAATGATTTCTTGAAAATAAAGTCCATTAGCAGACGATATCCAAAGTAGTTGGCTTTTTCAGTATATAGTTCAAAATTTTTAGACATCTAACACAATTGGATAGTCTCAGGATCAGTGGGTGCAACTGAGGCAAGGTTTTAAATTTAGATATCACCAGACATTTAGCCAGGTTGGAGAAATTTGAGGGAAATGTATACAAAAAAAGGAATTATGATTCCAATTTTTTTAGGGTTTAAATGAGATTAAAATACACATAAAAAACATAAAATATGAAAAAAAAAACATGCATATACATTAACACACCCTATAAGGGAAAAATAAAGTTTACATCTAAATGATTCAATTATGGACAAAAAAAGAAGTCAAAATATGACAAAATGGAAGTAAATTGCATGTATATATATACTCTGATTAATATGACCCTATTTAATCAAGTTCAAGTGATCAACATAGATCAAACAACAAAGCGCCAACCATGCATGTATATAGATTGGAAATTAAAATAAAAAGGTCAAAATGTCAAAGGGGGAATTCAGCGAATTTGACTAATTCATTTCTCTGAAATTTCACTATATTTTGCCGAAATTTTGACAAAATGGGAGGAAAGGGGGAATTCAGCAAATTCCCTCTACATTTCGTCTCGCTGGGGTCATTTTGGCAAAATTGAAAACCTTGATCTAAGGGTGAGGCTCCACCATTGCTGAACTACCAGCCCAACTTATAGTTCCACAAGAAAGAGTACAGGATGAAACTTACTGCAATGCATCAACAACATGCCCACGGTCCACGAGGAACTCCCGTAACTGCAATACAGAAAAAAGAATCAATAAAAAAAGGCGATCATAATCTATTCTGTTCAAGGGCTCAGCCTCTTATGACGCTATATGTAGCAACTATTATTACCCTAGAGTTCTCCTCTGCTTCTTCTTGAAGCTTCTTCGATTCTTCAACCACCTTCTCCATGATCAGCTCTTGCTCTGCAAGAGCCTTTCGAGCAGACTCCTCCTTTACTTGCTTTTCTTGCTCAGCTGCTTTCTTCTCTTCTTCTGCAACAGCTAGTCTTGCTTCTAGAGCTTGGTGCATCTGAAAAAAAATTGCACAAGAATTGATAAGTTTTGCTAGTCACATTTTTTTTTTGAATGATTCCTCTTTACTCATCAATTAAAATTTCTAACATCATTTACAACAAACCAATAAAAATAGGCCCTTACAAGAAATTTCATTATTTATAAGATCATATAACATAGTATTTGTTATTTTTTGTAGATAAAAAGGTTTTGTTCGGTACAGGCAAGAGTTTTAATAGAGCTTCATTTGTTGATATATATATCCAACTAATATTTCTCCCTGACCGACCACCCATCAAAAGGGAAAAAAACAAAGAAAAGAAAGAAGACATTAAGCTAATAACTAGTCAAGGATGTTGACTTGGTCTACCTAAACAAATTGTAAGGCCAACTTTGCAAAATATATGTTAAGCTAGCTTGAAAAATGTAATTGTCGAATTGGAACATGAGAAAAGCTCATAATAATTTTATTTTCAGCAAATAACGTTTTACCTTATCAGGTTTGCCGTACAAGAACCCAACACTATCTTGTATAGAGATGATAATCGCTGATGCAAAACTGAGGGATAATGAGAAAGAGTTTGAACAGTACACTTTCTAATCTACCAACATACTTCCCATAGCTTTTCAGAATTCTGGCCATAATAGTAAAGAGTAGGGGATATCCAATGTACTTTCCTCTGGAGAGGTAAGGAGGAAGAATTTAAGTTTCATTTGATGAAGTGGGACAGAATGTCAACCAAGAGATACAGTTGACTGAAGGTATGTGCAATAAGGATAATGAATAAGGTGTTACTCAGTAAATGGCTATTGATGCAGGAAGAATTTAAGTTTCATTTGCAGCCAACAAAGGGATACCAGGTTAGGATGGGAAAGTAGCCAATGGGTACTATGGTTTAAGTCTGTGCAGACTTATTATGAACCAGTACCGGCCAATACTTAACTCCTCTAAAGACAACAAATCCTGATTACATTTGTGATGATCTTTGGGGCTTTTGTGTTTTATTGTTTTATTTATAGTCCTGAATGTCTAATGTTAGATGTTTTTAATGTTACTTAAATGTGTGAGTATTTGTTGGTAGCATTGTGCATTCATATAGAAATTGCTGAATGAAAACTTGCTTTAAGATGTGTGATGTATGACAATATCATCTATAATAAGTCATCTAAAACATTTAATTGTTGTATATTTTCTTAATTTTTATCTTTTTATTTTTTATTTTTTTAAATGAGCGGAATTGCTTCACTCAGGCGAGCAACTTGGGGCTGAACCTTTTGCTTTTACTAAAACTGACTTCATAACAATTATGTTCTACTAATAGGACAGCAAGATTTACCAAATTAACCAACGTATTTGCATGATTCCTGCAATAGTTTATTTCAAAAGTTGAAACCTTAAATATAGCATAATAAGAATGAACATGTGGGGGGATTTGGATCAAAGTTCTGTAGAAAGAAAAGAGTAACAGAAAATTGATGAATTAAATGACATGACATAGAACCTCATCAAGCATTGCAAGAGATTTATTCCTTTCTTCGGACAAGTTGAGCAATCGAGATTGAAGCTCCCGCAATTCAGTTGCTAAAATGGATTTTTCTCCATACACTTCTCCAGCATGCTGCCAAAAGGTAATACAGAATCAATTTTTATCCTTATGAAACAAACAACATATGTTTAAGGTTTTCCACCCCAGCAAGTATCAAGACATGATTAAGAGCAGCTGAACAACCATGTCATTTGCTTCCGTGGTTTCCTGCAGCATATGTTTAAGGTTTTCCACCCTAGCAAGGATATCAACACCTCCCCTGGCAGCTTCTTCTTTGGCTTGTGCAGCCGCTTTCTCCTGAAGTTCCACTTCTCCCATCATATTGATAAGTGACTCCATGGCCGAAAACAAAATTTTCTACATAATTGTCAAAAATTAGGATTAGGAAGGTGTCCTCACTCCTGAAGTTCCAGTTCCCTCTTACCAGTAGTTCAAAAATATTGAATCACGATAAGCATAAAAGAATGATACATCTGAGGTACGAAAAATAATACATTCCAACAATAGTGTGCCATATGGTGCCAAATGATTGGATCTAGTCCAGGGAAACTAATGTAAACTAGAAGCATGGATTTTTTTTTTCAAAAATTATTTTTAGTTTTTTTTCCTTCCAATTATAGGCAAATTAGTTATTGTCACTTACTGTCACCATGCTTTAATGATTCAAAAATTTCTCTCACCAACTCTTTCTCAATCATCTATATTCTATAATTCGTCTCATTTTTATTTGCATCCTTCCACTGTGGAATCAATAGTGGCTTGAAGCAACAATTCTGAAGCACAACTCACCTGTGCATATTGCTTGCCATGTGTTATTATTATTTTTTTTTTGGGTGAAACTCCCTGTGTTAATTTAAACTATTCAAGACCTGGTAAAATCCTAGATGGGGTCTTACACAGGACCCACAAATATCAAACAATCCCACCATTTGATCATCAGTCGATGCTCAGATGACTAAGAAATTGATTTATGGACGGAAATAAAACAGTGTCCATAATGCAGATCATCAAGATACTTTTATACTATTGGGTGACTATCATCATGATCATAATTTTAGGAGACAGACTATTTTTTTTTTGTTCAGTTAAAAAGTTTTGTATTCAAATCATATATGTTAACTGTACAAATATACAATCTTATAAAGTATCCCTATCATGCAATCACCTAACTAATCCCAAAATAATCCCCATCTGCAATTAAACTCCTCAAATCGAAGTCCGCCAAACTCTGCATGTATCGAGACCCAGAAGAATAGAAGTGATACAGCCTTCTCCACCACTTTCTTTCCCTCCAAATTGACCAAATAATGACGGCAGGGCAACAGTTCCATACAATGTCGCTTCTTCTCTTTCCGTTCCGCTTTCTCTTTCAACCCCAATTAACCAGGACTTCTATCAATTCCTTGTTCATGACCCAAACCAGATTGAATCTATGAATAAAGGCACACCAAATGCTTCTGGCATATTCACAATGAAGAAACAAATGAGAAGCAGATTCCTCCTCCTTCATGCACAAACAACATCTAGTAGCCATAATCCATCCTCTCCTCTTTAAATTCTCCTGAGTTAGAACACTGTCCTCTACCGCAGTCCACATAAAAAAAGAGACTTTCGAAGGCAAACCAGCCTTCCAAATCAGCTTCCACGGACCTTTCCACAATGTCTTCTCAAATAAAGAATTATACATAGTACCGACCGAAAAACCACCATCTACCGACCATATCCAAGTTCTAGTATCACCTTCCTCTCTGATTTTTATTTTATAGATCTCTTCCATCAGTCCAATTACTTCCTCCACCTCCCAATCTAACAAATTTCTCCTAAAAATCAGATCCCATCTCCAACCCATATTATCTTTAACCAAATAGTCCTTAACCCAAACATCCATATTAGAAGCTACAGCAGCAACCCCCGGAAAACTAAGCGATAGCGGAATGTCTCCACACCAAATATCCTTCCAGAATTTGATTCTATCCCCCACTCCCACCTTGAAACGTACTCCTTTGTTGAAACTTTCCAACGTATTGCAAATAGCTTTCCAAAACCCTTTCCCATGAGAACCTCTACACGCTTTTGTGATCCAAACTCCTTCCTCCAGGCCAAATTTGCTGCTGATCACTAGTCTCCATAGATTCCTAACCTCGATTCCAAACCTCCAAATCCATTTAGCAAGGAGAGCAAAGTTGAAGCTGGTAAGACTTCTCAGACCCAAACCCCCTTCCTCTTTACTTGAACAAACTTGGGACCATTTAATAAGATGATATTTATGGCTCTCTTCTTTCCTTTCCAAAGGAAGTCCCTCTGAAGCTTCTCCAATCTTCTAGCCACTGAAGTGGGGATCTTCATTAGCGACATATAATATGTAGGGAGATTAGATAATGAACACTTAATCAAAGTCGGCCTTCCACCCTTCGACAAATATCGAGTCTTCCACAACGCTAACTTCTTCTCCGATCTCTTCACCACCTTGTTCCACACCCCTCTAGATTTATACAGTTCCCCCAAAGGGAAACTCAAGTACGAAGAGGGAAGAGAGCCCACCTTACAACCCAGCCACCTAACCAATTGTTCAAGATGCTTAGTCACACTAACACCAATCAATTCAGATTTAGTTAAATTGATATGCAAACCCGACACCGCCTCAAAACATAAAAACACACATCTCAAAGCCTTTAGATCAGTCTGCTCCGCCCGACAAAATATCAGTGTGTCATCGGCAAATTGAAGATAAGAAATACTGGGAGCCGAATCAGCCACTTTGACACCTTTGATGAGTCCCAATTCTTGCGTTAAGCAGTTTACCGAGACACTCCACCACCAAAATGAACAAAAAAGGGGAGAGAGGATCTCCTTGTCTAAGTCCTCTAGACGAATTGAAAAAACCCACTGCAGTACCATTCACCAAAACAGAAAAGGAAGGGGATGAAATGCAGAATCTGATCCAACTAATCCACTTAGCACCAAAATCCATTCTACCCATAATGTACAACAAAAAGTCCCAATTCACGTGGTCATACGCCTTCTCCATGTCTACTTTACAAATCAAGGCTCTATCTTTCTTCTTTAACATCGAATCAATACATTCATTGGCTATCAACACCCTGTCTAAAATTTGTCTTCCTCCCACAAACGCACTTTGGGTATTGCCAATAAGCCTCTCAATTACCTTCTTTATTCTATTAGATAAAACTTTCGCCATAATCTTATATAAACTCCCCACAAGACTAATAGGGCGGAAATCCTTTATGTCCAAAGCACCTTCAATCTTCGGGATGAGAGCCATGAAAGTTGCATTGGCGTTCTTAACCACATTTCCTTCAGCAAAAATTCAGAAAACCCCCCATTATGTCGCCCTTAATAACCTCCCAACAACTTTTTTAAAACGCTAATGTGAAACCATCCGGACCCGGGGATTTATCACCTCTCAACTCCTTAATCGCCCCCCTCACTTCTTCTTCGGTAAACTCCTTCTCTAAACTGTCCGCCTCCAATGAAGACAAACTCTCCAACCTCGATCCATCCAATCTAGGTCTAAAACTCGATTCCTCTTCAAAAAGTTGTTTATAAAACCTTTCCACAGCTATCTTGATCCCCTCTTCTTCGCTCCATTCTACCCCGTCTACCACTAACTTTCTGATAGAATTAACCCTATTCCTTGCATTAGCCATTTTGTGGAAGAATTTAATATTGCTGCCCCCTTCCTTCAACCATAAAGCCCTTGATTTCTGCCTCCAACTAATCTCCTCCAGTCTAGCCATCCTTTCAAATTCCTTCTTGAGGTCCTCCCTCTCCAACCTATCCTCCCTACCCAAACACCCTCTCTCCTCTTTACCATCTAACTGTTGTATATGGTCCAACAACTTACCCAGTCTATTCTCCACCCTACCAAACTTCTCCTTATTCCACTTCTTCAACTCTTCCTTCAACAATTTAAGTTTCCTACAAAAAACAAAGCTCGGCATCCCGAAAACCTTGAAATTGTTCCACCAATTCCTCACCAAATCCACAAAATCTGCTTCTACCAACCACTTATTTTCGAATCTAAAAGGACATTTTCTGGTCACCTTATCCACATTCTCTAGAACGATAGGCAAATGATCAGAAGTAGGTCTTGCTAAAGAAACAACCTGCACTTCCGCGAAAGAATCTTCCCACTCAACTGACATAAGGAATCTGTCCAGCTTCGAATTGATCAGGTTATCCTGGTAATTGGTCCAAGTAAACTCAGCACCAGAAAGGGGAACATCAATCAGCAAATTCCTGTCGATAAACTCCAAAAAACTTTGCATAAACGTATCAATCCTTGAGCACACAGTCCTTTCCGAACAGAACCTAATAACATTGAAATCTCCTCCAATGCACCACGGAATGTCCCCTCTCCCCCTCCTATGTCTATCCAACTCCTCTTATAACTCCTTCAAAAGAGATTGATCATTCGGACCATACACCGAGGACAAAAGTTTCAGATCTCCCCCGTTATTACCTCTTTCCTTCAACACTACAGAGATAGTGAAAGAACCAATTTCTGAATGAATGAGCTCGTATAAGTCTAATCTCCATGCTAGCAGTTGACCCCCGGAGGCACCCACAGCTGATTTAAACATCATCTCTACATTCCTTCTGCCCCAGAGTTGAAACAAAACATCCTTATTAACAACTTCCAGTTTAGTTTCTTGAACCATAATAATATCTGGCTTCCACTCGCCCAAAGATCTTTTAATAACTACTCTTTTTTCCTTATTTCCGACCCCTCTAACATTCCAACTAAGAACTTTTAACTTCATCTGAAACCTAACAAACCCCCATTATTGCCTTTACTCCCTCTAGAAACTACACCTTTTCTTCTGTTATTACTGACTTTATCTTTTAAATTCCAATTCAATCTGTTCAGCTCCCTAAGAACTTTCCTGTTGCTCACCAACTTCTCCAAATGTCTGTTTTCAATAGCCGTAAATAATTCGATGGCTTTAGATTCAAACCCCTCCCAAGAAATTCCCACGAAACCACCAAAACAGGATATCTTGTTCTGCACCGATTCTGACATCCCTTCCAAATCGAGCTCCTCACTAACAGCTGAAAAATCAGAAACCAGACCTTCGGGATCCTGAGACTTGGCAAAATTGTATTCTGTTTCAGAACAACAGGCCAAGGGAGTAGGCTCTACATCTCTGACATCCCATACAGGACCAAGCTCCCTAATCAACCCAAAAGCATCACCCCTACCTCCATCAAAATGGATTAACCAATTCTCCACAACATTAAGACCCAAATTCCCCACATCCTGCTCTTCCCCCACCTCCTCCTGCCTTCCAACCAGACTCTGATTCCCTGCCCAACCTCCCCACAACACCTCTCCTCCCCACCTCTTCCAACAGTCAAGCCCAACCCCAGAAACAGACTTAAACAAAGGCCTGGGGGGGAACACAACTACCAATCTTTGCAACTTGTCGACTAAGATCTGAAAGGAATTCCCAGACAAAATAAACTCACTCGCGTCCTAGCGATGGTTATTCTTTTAATTGTACATTCAATGACAAAAGGGTATCACAACAGCTAGGGTCGAAGAAAACATGCAAATGGTGTAACGGATTCAACTGAAGAAGATGACTACTCAAAAGTCAAGGGCGAGTTCTTTCACAACCATGGGAGAATGAAGATCTGTGAATTATCCAAATTAAGTGGCGTTGGTTAAACATCAATACATTGGTGAAGCTACTGTGTATAGATACAAGAAAAATAGATCGTGCATCAAAATCCATGAGAGTGAAAAAACAGTCAGCTTCTGGATATCATAATTTTCTGCCCAAACATGGATTGAGGAGTTATATGCATTTGAAGATTTTTTCTGAGATGTAAAGTATCATGACTTTGTCAAGATACCAAGGATTTGTGCATCAAAACTGGACACACAGATGGTGATGAAACCTGAGATATTTTGATCATTTTAAAGTTGTAATTAAGATAGTGACTAGATTAATTATCTTATGTAATTACTCAAAGGTTAGTCAGTTTTTCTTGCATTTAGTGAGTCAAATAAGCAAGTAAGATTATTTAAAGAGTATGGTGAAAAAGTTGTTGCATCTAATCAAATAATTCAATCTTCAGTTCTATTACTTGTTTAGTTGTAATGTTTGTTAGAGTTTCCAAGTAGGTAAGTTGTTACTTAGTTCTTGAGAGAGTTTGGAGATGGTGTAAATGCATTGTAAATAATAGTATTTTCATGGTTTTAAATTCCAAAGCACCCAATTTCCCTGGAATTTGGAAAAACTTTTCTTGGAATTAGCTTTTCAAAGGGCACTGAAGTTTTCATTACATTCTTATTATTTCTTGATACTTTTCTATATAATTTTTAGATGGGAAATTCATGAAGTTGCCCCCTAAATTTCTCTATTTAGATGGTGTGAAATTCTCCTCCACGTTGAAATTTAGCCACTAGTCTTTTTGAATTCTTGAATGAAAACCAGCCTTTAGACTTTCTGAGAATTTTTTAGGTGCTCAGATTAGCACCTTGCATGTAGTTTTCCCTTCTTTTTTTTTCCATTAAGAAACCTAGAGTTCAATTGTGATCGAGGTAGTGATACCATCTTCTTGCCGCGTAACAGAGGGAAAATTTGCCGTTGCATCAGTTAAATGTTCTGCCGGACAGTTTTTCATATATTGATTTTGTATTTAAGGATATGTTATTCTTCATATAACTCTAATATACTTGACCATACATATGGTTGGTACATATGACTCAGCAAACCTGATCGAAGTCTGTTCTCAGAAATCCATCAGCTTTATTGGATATACAATCAGTGGTTTAGTTATGTTTTTATTGCATATGTAAATATCCCTTTTTCATATTTTCCCTTCAAAATTTTTATGATGATATAATGTATTGCGGATTCACTGTTTTTTTTTTTCACTTGCTTACCATGCAGTTGCATGCAGAAGGCCAAGTATGACATTGGAGAAGAGGCAGTACATCGGTTTTCCTTACCTCCAGAAGATAAGGCTACTCTTGAACTTGCTGAATGGGTTGATGGTGCTTTTAGAAGAGCATCGGTATGTCTCACATTGGTCACCCTATTCATGTCTAACTTTAGATTTTACATTTTAGGAGTGGACCATGTGTGTGTAAGAAAAGAAGAACAACTGGAAAATAGAAATAACTAGGCTTTACAACCCTATTCCATGTTATTTATAATATCTTAGCAAAAATACTAAACCACCCCTAATATTATCTCACATTTACATTACTCCCCCTCAAGCTCAGCATATATGTCAATCATGTTCAGCTTGCATAAGACATCATCCAATTTATTCTTAAGAAGCCTTTTGGTGAGTAAATGAGCTAGTTGGTCATCTGTAGGTACAAACGGTAAACAAACTTCATTTGAATCCACTTTCTCAATGAAATGCCAAATGACTTCCGATTTTTCTCCTCTGATGAAGATTATTATGTGTTCGGCCTTAACTGATAGGCCCGAGTAACATTTTTCCGTGGTGCTTTTGTCCAATATTGCTCTTCCCAAATAGCTTCTGCCGTCTCAAGAACGTAAAGATTCTGCTTATCGGGAGTTGCATTTAGTGGAGCAGCTAGGACATTACAATCAGATTGTCTTGCTCCCACTTTACAAATGCTGGATCATCCTCTCTCGGTGCTTGGACTTCACCATTAATATATCCAAATTTTCCTCTTCCCTTAATATACATCCTGGCGGAATGAGACCATTTGAGATAATCTGTCCCGTCCAATCTAACAGTTGCGATGAGTACATTTGGTGTCTCACTTCCATCACTAGGGATTACAGTTCCTTATGCTCGAGATGCCCCCACCGTCTCCTCAGAACTGTTGATTGTCGACATTTCCCTCACAGATCAATCCTACCAGTCTTCAAAAAGTTTTAAGAAAAATTTACACCATCTTTTAGCTAGGGATGACCACCTGTTGTGATCTTTGCTTAGCCCCAAGGCCATAGAGGTGCAAAACAAACAACCAACTTCAGAAACCTTAAAGTTGTACAGCTGTTATTTCTTGCAGCTGGGACTTGGATCTTGTTATGGTTGGTGACTACTGATCTTGGCTTTGCGCGCGTGCGCTGTTGTTATGTTTTCAGGCTCTTGGCCCACTTTGCTTCTTGTTTTATGGTCACTGTTTTATGCTTTCTCTAAACAGTGGTTGCTGTACTTTTCCTCCTCGT
>JAUPMG010122308.1:0-11723 GCA_031762675.1 Pachysandra terminalis | reverse complement strand
TTCCTTAAAAGGAATAGACCCATATTCACCTCCTCTATTAGTTCTAAGTCTTTTAATTTTCTTGTTTAGCTGATTCTATACTTCAGTTTTATAAGTTATGAAGGTTTGTTCAGCTTCATCCCTAGTACTTAATAGGTATACCTAGAGTAGTCATCTATAAAGGTTATATAATATTTTATATCTCATCTAGTCATAGTGTCTTTTAAGTCTGCTAGATCGCTATGTATTAATTTTAATAGTTCAGTTTTTCTTTCTACAGATTTATGTAATTTATGTGCAAATTTAGCTTCTACACAAGTTTCACATTTTTTAAAGTTCATATCACTTAGATTTTCTATTAATCCTAAATATTTCATTCTCTTAATGTATCCTATGTTTGTATACCCTAATTTAGCATGCCATAATTTCAAAGAGTCATTCATATAAGCAAAATAAGAAACTTCATTAATTTCAGAAGAAACATTCAGTACAAATAAGCCATTATTACAATATCCCTTCCCAAGAAAGACTCTATTTTTCATCATGATGACCTTATCTGACCCAAATACCAGTTTTATTCTAGCCTTATTGAGCATTGAACCAGAGACTAGATTCCTCCTAATTCCAGGAACATGCAGGACATCATTCAATTCTAGGATCTTCCCCGAAGTCAGCCGAATCTGAACCTTCCCTTTGCCAGCGACAGAAGAAGTACTCGAGTATGCAAGATAAACTTGCTCTCCATCCCCCACAGGTTTGTAGGAGGTACACATTCTCTGATTGCTGCAAATGTGTTTAGTAGCTCTTATGTCTATAACCCAAGAATTTGAGTTGGAGACAAAGTTCACCTCAGTGATAACAACAGCTATTATTTTAGTTTCGGTCAAATTGGCTTGATAGGGTTTTTCAAAAGTCCTATTTTTTCTGTATCTGCATATAACAGCATGATGCCCTGGTTTTCCACAGACAAAACAGTTCCTTTTGATTTTTTGAAATCCTTATTTTTGTCATTTTTCTATTTTGAAAACTTTTTCTTCTAGAAGAATTTCTAGTCTCTTCTTCAACCAAGTTGGCTTTTAACCCAGTATGGTTGACTATCTTTTCATCCTTTTCTCAAATTCTAGAGTTCTCTTATATACGAATGTGTATTCTCACATCCTCTAAAGTCAATTCTTTTCTTTTGTGCTTAAGAGAACTCTTATACATTTTCCAAGATGGTGATAATTTTTCAATTAGAGCATCGGCTTGGAATGTATCAGGTAAGGGAATCTCTTCTCTTGTGAGTTCATGCACAATTTTCTGAAATTCATGAATTTGGTCAGAAATGGGTCTAGCATCAGTCATCTTAAAATCTAAAATTTTGCCTATTGCAAATTTCTTGACTCCAGCATCCTCAATTACATCTTTTCTAAGGCATCCCAAATATCTTTAGCATGTAAATGAAAGCAATAAATATCATATAGATCATTTAATAAAGTATTCAAAATGTAATTTTTGCAACCTATCTGTCTTCACCCATTTGGTGTGTTCGGTATTATTTTCTATATCGGATTTGGGTTTGGGTACAGAAAGTGTAAAAGCTATTTCAAGAGTCTCAAGTAAGAAAAAAGGCTTTTGTTTCCATCTCTTGTAATTGCTACCCACCAATGGTTTAATTTGTGGGTTGAAAATGTTTGGATTTTGGGTAGTAGGAATGGGATTCTCTTAAATAAGAACAAAAAGTTTGGTTTTAAGTTCGTTGGATGATATAGGGGTTGTAGACAAAATGAGAAGAGGAAGGAGATGAAACAAGTTTAGATAGCTACGCAAAAATTATAATAAAATAAATAAAGCTTATCTACTTTGATAAACTGAGGTGTGACGATGTCATTGTTCCTGAAACCAAATTTCCCCCATTTTGGTTCGTATTCGCAGTGTACCGGGTTTAGCTATTGACTTCTAGGATTCAACTGTTTTTCCTTCCGGTAGATTACACGATCGTACCGGGATAGTGACGAAGAAGATATTGTAGTACTTGACTAGAACTTTGAAAACTAAAGAATTCTACTTTTGCAAAAATATTTAAAAAGCAAAATGGAGAGGAGAGCTCAAGACCTGTTGCTTGAGTTGTGTGTCTCAACAAGGAGGAGGGGTCCTCCTTATATAGGCCAAGAACTAACTGTTTGGACCTTAATGTCCAAAACGGCTAGACACTTAAATGCCAAGCCCTTTTGGACTTTCAAGATCCAAAACGCCTCATATTAATAGCAAGTCTCAAAACTCCCACATAATTGCCCCTTATTAATGACAAATATCAAAAAACAGTCCGATACCGAAATTCATTAAATCAAAAGACATTTTCAAATCAAAGAAAACAGTTTGACCAGTTTGGCCATTAAACACATGAATTTGGATTTTTAAATCAAATTCTAACGCAACATAGAATGTAAGGTTGAGCTTAATTGGAACTACACATGAACAAGTATGATTTTCTCACAAACGTAGAATTAGCCATGTATAAAATCGGGCTTCATATCGTTTGCAGCATTTCCTGCAACATATGCTACAACATGACCTTGGTTCTTATTTATTTTCATGTAGTTTTGTTGTAAAAGAAAATTGTATTTTTAATTCAAAATGACCAATCACAAGTCTTGTTGCAGGAAATGATGCACAAAAATGCTGCAGCATAAAATCCATGTCTCACTCTCACCAGGTTTGCAAGTCTGGAGTATTATTCACCAGATATCCCAACCTCTTATGATAGTTGTGAAGCTTATGTTTTGATGTGAAATTGTGGAGTGTAGTGTGGATTGCTTTTCAAAAGAATCAAAGCTGGCATTTGAGGTTGTGAGCATCATCAGCCCATGTGATTAGACATGACTTTCAAATGGCAAGTAGGGTTTTGTGTCTGCCTTGTCTATTTGTCATGTCCATGTCTCTCTTGATGGGTTTCTCTTTTATATATATATATATATATATATATATATATATGTTATGACGGTGCACAAATACGTATCCCAGCAGAACATTTGATATATCTAACCGGTCACTTTCAGGCAAAGGTATATCTGATATAGTTTTGTTCTGTTATTTTCTCCATGTCATAGTTGGAGGTTAAATGATCTTTAATGCATAGTAATCGGTTAGACGAATCTTGTTTGGTAGAATCATTCCTTAGCAAGAGCTTTGATGAAGAAGTTGTTGGGGCCGTACTTGATGAAGAAGATGGTGGGGCCATGGGGTGAAGATGAGATAGTAAACGATCAAAATTATGATGACTGACTAATCTTGGAGATAGATGAGTGGAATTATACCTCATTAAAGACAGTAATTATAGAAAGCGGTGGAGAGGATGAGGTATGGATTAGTTAGCTTTCTTTAGGCTGCGTTTTTCTCAGCTTGCGCTTTTGGATAAGTGGCTCAATGAGAGCATTTATCCACAGCAACAATACACTGCTCACTTGAAGAAAATAGCGTTTGGTGAATCTATTTTATTTAAGTGCTTATGAAAATTTCAGGATAAAATAGGTATTATGAAAATATTATTGAAGTTTAGATATAACATTTATTTAAGGTTTATAAAAGTTTAAGGGTAAAATAGGTATTGTAAAAATATTATTAAAGTGATAATAGAAGTGAAACTCATATTATTTCCCTATATCCCCACACCCAATCAAGGAAAGGGTTGGATATATTAGTGAGAGGTTTAATCATAAAACTCCATATGATTTATTATCCTCATCAAAGATAGGGTTGGGTATATCCCTAACAAGTTTAGAGATAACAGAGTTGTTATTATAACTAATTTTAGTCTTCACATAACAACATTTTTTCTTTCTTTACGTTACACAGTGCACATCTCACTACCATACGAGTGGACCCCAACAATATGTACCTTTGAAGAATCGTCTATAAAGAATACGATTGCCTCTCTCATTAATTTACACGTGTGAACTTCCATATGGCGTCCACCATTTTATTGGACCACATATCATGATATGTCGGTCTGATAATTTTTTTTTTAACATTGTAAGTAATCTCTTCAAATGATAGAATAGTTACTTTCCATTTGACAACTGCTAACCACCACAAGATGGTCAATTCGTCAGGCTAACCACCACAAGATGGTCAATTCGTTTAAGGGTCAATCACCCTCAAAAGATTTCATCAAGGGTTTGTCCCCCTTTGAATGACAAGTTATGGGATTGTCACCCTCAAAAGACTCAATGGAAAGGTTTTAACTTCGAACGAATCCCTATTGGGAAAAGTCTTCGAAGAAATGTATATTGTTTAGCCCCAGGAAAACACTCTCAGATAATACCCTTTACATAGACTATGTGGAACCCATTACTATACTTAAAGATAAATTCAGAGGAAACACATTATGTCTGGTTTCTCTGAATTCAATTTGAGGGCACTCGAGTTGACTACTAAACTTAGAACCTTTAAGGGCTTTATGACACTCTCCCTCGCAAAGACGATTGACCTACAAAAGGTCTTAGAGATTTAAGGTTCTTGTGTATGAGTAAATCAATTATATTGGCCACCTTGTGAGACGTACACAGTTGCTCTGGTTTCCCTCGAAGGAATATAGATTAATATATCAAAAAAGGTTCCCTCGAAAGAGAACAAATGTCTGAAGTGCATTTGCAGTAGAATTCGAATGACTTATTTATTTAAAAATGATTGTAATAAATCCCCAAAGTCAAGTGATAGAACGACAGTTACTTTAATATATATACTACTAAATGGGATAAGAATGACTATGTTGCTTTGGATATACATGTAATACATGTTACACGTGACAGTGATTCGTAGTTCTTAAAATCAAGTGAGTCAAGACAAAATTCCTTCTGATAATTCATTTTGCTCGTTGATTACGCTTAAACAATGGATATACTCCCCGCATGGAGATATTTTCAAACATCTCTCTGGACATAGGTTAGCTAACACCTGTCCTAATTGAGAAAAGATAATTTGGAATATTTTGCCTATAAATAATAGAACATGCAATCAAATCACAAGTGGTTAAGACTTATTGGATAGAATCATCGAATAACGTATATGATAACTCACAAATACGTGAAAGATATAAAAGTGATAACTTGTCATCTGACTCTTTAAGAGATAAAAGAGAGACTTGTGTCCCTTGTACACTGTACTGAGATTCCCTCGCTCTGTAGTGTGCATTACTACTGACATACTTGAGATCTCATCTTTCCTCTCTCAGTTTTTTTCTCTTTTCTCTATTCCATTGCAAGTAACATCCGTGAAGAAACGCTTTCGATCGAATGGCTATACGAAGGTTTAGGCTATCTTGAGACAGATTTTTTGAACTATATCTTGTTGATGTAATATTATTGGTGAACTCTTACAATATTCATCCAGATATTCGAGTTTATCATTTGTTACGATTTCTGCATCACCAATATCTGAATTTATGGATTGAGATAATTGTTAAAGACCGTTCCAGCCTTTTATGGCCCCTCATTGAGTCATTGTAACATCGACGCAAATGTTGGATGGACTGGAAAGGTTTCAGTACTACATCCTGACCCAGATCTCCAAAACTAAATGGAAGAACATGACAGAATACAGTAAGGATTAAGGAAAACAACGCAAGCATAAATGGTATGCGCCAAGGTGCAGTTCCAGTCGATCAACAGAGGTCATTATCTGTTTGAACTTTCTATAAACAGTTGCAGGAGCACAAACAGCAAAGAACTTCAGTTATACACAAACTAGTCATGTTTATTCACAAGAATTGAATTTCACATAATACACAACATTCGCATCCAGCGTACAAACACGCAACAGATTGGACATGCTATATTTACATCAGGGAAGCAAGTTGGTTCCTGTAAATGGCAGTTGGGAAAAACAAATTAGGCTTTCTTTGATTCGTATTGGATATTATATAACAATGACTACTACTCACATTTTGGGATGCAGATAGTGATCCAAGGAGAGAGGTTTAGGACCACCAAACCAATCGATCAAGAATATATCCTCGATTTCTAATTTGAAGATCTGGAAGTTGTGTTCCTTAGGCCAGTCTTTTGCCCACCAAAAGCGAAAAAGGAAGAAAGAGTTAATACTGTGAATGACCCGAAAGCACAAAAGTGTTGAACTTATTACTAAGAAGATCCTATGCCATTTTGTCCAACAAGAATACTTCGAGATTTCTATGATTACCTTTCATCTCAGCATGCTTTGAAAACAAGGCTCTTTCAGCAAATTCTGCTTCCTTAGAGTTTCTACCAATCAATTTCAACTAAAATGTCATGGAGGCAAAATGTTTCAATCAGAACCAACCGAAATAGAAATAGAAATATACGGCAGATAGGGTAACAATGTAGTTTAGCAAGGATCATTGCAGTTTCATGTCTAACTCAACACAAATAGATTTCATTTCTTTCTGTTTTTTCGTCCAAAGTACACAAAATTAAGCATCATTTTGCTACGATCCTTACCGTAGAAAAGGCTTCGTAGCTCCATTTAATTTGATTTCAGTGGGCTATAGACAATGTATGATGCTTTAATAACCTAAAATGTCCAAAAGATTTTACATTGAAAGATTGTGATTGTTGGTTCAGTTTACCTGCAAAGGCAAGCAAACATATTTGAGCTTTTACTAGGGACACCATTTCTTTTTCTCCCTTGTCCACTTATTGTGCCTTTACACATCTTCATTTGCTAGTAAATTTGAAATTTCCTAGATCTCCCTTGTCCACTTATTGTGCCTTTACACATCTTCATTTGCTAGTAAATTTGAAATTTCCTAGATCGGTTAGGCTTATATTGACCGACTCTTATGCTAGACACATTTCGGTTGTCAATACTATGGATTTCGATGCAAATACTCCTTGTTTACATTTGATTAAAGTTTATTAACAAACGCAAAGCCAATCAACCATTTAGTGGTGCAAATACTCCCTTTTTGTGATGCAAGAGGTTCCCAGTTCCAAGTGATTAGATGCATACTTAGATGTTCTGGAATTGGAGAACTGGTGAAATGTAAAATAACTTTCCATCAATCTAGATTGCAAGATTGGTTCCCATTCGGCGACTTTTCTAGGACAGTCAATGTTCTAAAACGCTAAAGCGTAAAGTAAGGTGTTACACTTGCTTATAATGCAAAGCATAAACCTTAAGGCATGAGGCGTAAGCCTTATGAGCATGCCTTTTATATATTAATAAATAAACAACTAAAATATAGAACATTTATATAGAGAATAAAAAATTAAAAATGTATTAAGACAATGAATTATATTCATGCCATAACTAATAAACTAATAATTAAAATAAAACCAGCAGTACTTAACTATTTACGAGGGTTATCTAATGTCAATTCATGGTTAAAACCTAGGTTAAGCTAAAAAAAAAAAAAGAAGAGTACTGTATTACTTTTTCCCCAAAATTGTGATAAATTGCTTGGCTAATGAAACTTACGTCTTATGCCTTGAGATGTATGCCTCATGAGCAACTCATGTGAGGTGTACATCATATAACTGTACGACCATTATGATCCATGTAACATGGATGCAGACAAGAGTCACCTTATCCTTCACTAACTTGTGTGAATCCAAAATACAAGATGCCCATACAGTTTATCTCAGATCTTAAAAGATTATACTTTAAAGAGGTAGTTCAATGAGCTGATACACAAAAAAGCTATGTAACACTGAATAGTTGAAACAACATGAACCAATAACTTTAACATATATATATATTTTTTTTTGATGAATGATGATGTATGTATATATATAAGAGGAGTTACAGCATATAAGATAACTTTAACATTTATCTAAATTGTCTCCATGTGTGTGAGACGCACATACTACACAGTCAATATTTATGAAATAATGTCCTTTTTATTGGTGACGTATCATTATTCGATCTGCATAAGAACATAACTGAACATGAAAAAATGAAAACCTATTAAGCATTTGCACTAATAAAAAGGTTCCCTAGATATACCTTTCACCAAAGAGTTGGCATCCTAATGGGAACTTCTAACAGTATGCATATACAATAATTCAATTTTTGTATAAATATTTCTAACTGGATTCGTAATATTAGCCAGTCATTATATGATGTTTTATGCTTCATTTAGTCTAGTTAATTTTGTTGAGGTGCGGAGCCTGATTATTCGTTAGATCGAGCCTTTGTTCTCGTCAAGGGGAAACGCGCCTCCGATCCGAATTTTTGGGCAGTTATTATTGAGGGGATTTCGTACTTTGCTCTCTGGGATGTAACCATAACCTAAATTGTGAGGATTAGGGGATATATAAGTTTTTGGTGAGAGTGCGAAAGTGGTGAGAGGGATCTATGTAACCCCGTTCCTGGTTTTTTTCTTGACATAGTGGATTTTCTGCTGCTCCATGGTTTTTTCCCGAAAGGGTTTTCCACGTAAATCTGTGTGTTCTTGTTTATTTTCTGTTATTCCTTGTTTATCATTCTCTACCAGCTTTGTTTAGTCGCTTCTTAGACACGTCATGTCTATGGCTGATTCTGATCAACATCTCAGTGTCAAAGCTAGAAAGAAATAGAATCATATAATGTTCTAATAGTGAACTGCAGATACGGGAAAAGAAAATCTGGTGAGATAAATGAGCAGTATAAATATTATAAACCCAAAAAGAAAAGGTTAATAAAGCTATCAATACTTCATGGCGAAACATAATTAAGAAATAATATTTAAATCTTGAACACACCTTTCCTGTAAGGGTAATCTTTGCACAAGTTGGGTTCTCGGGATCTATCTTGCCACAAGATCCGATAGGATACTCACTCAATGTGAAGGAAGACCTTTGATCGCTCAATGCGTTTCTGGCTGTGGGATCAAGTTCTGTCAAATAGAAGTATGGGATGCCACGGCCTTCATTGGGTACTCCATCACTAAATGAAACAACATTCCTGCATGGTTTTCAGATAATCACTTCAACAGACAGCTTGGCCACCCAATGGAGCAATAAAATATATGAGTAGATGTTTTAATGGTTTTCTTTTTCAAGGAATCAGATGAACTGTATATCAGATGAGAGAATTACCCGAATGGAGCTCCTCCCAATTCACTTGAGATGGTACTGCATGATAGAAAAAAAAAATAATAAAAAATCGTCAAATTGGAAATTTAGAATATTTCAACTTCATGATATATCGATATTTGACTATAATTATAAGAAGTTAGCGTTGCTTCCATTCCTTGGATAATGAAGAAAAGTAGTAGGTGACACAATATAATTCATGGCCGTTATATGGACCAAATTTTAAGAGTTGAGAACATATAAGCAATTTAGTATTAGATTTCCACAAAGAGCAAACAGTTCCATCTCTTTCACATGTGCTATGTTGTATTTTAGCTCTCAGAAGTATGGTCTTTCTATCTTTATTATTCTGTCAGGAATCACACGTACATGAAAGGTTGTCAAATCGTGAATCAAATCAAAAATCTTTAGGGGCCACTTATAATCGAGTCGTAATTTGAATCATAAATCGTAAGATTTACAGTAATTTTAGTAGAAGTAGGGTTTGAGGTTTAGATTTGGGATTTCTCTTAGGAAAAGCGATTTTTATTGTTTAAAATGCATAAAAAATATTTCTTTATGTATATTTAACTGTTTTAGAGTACTATATATTCTATATAAACAAGAATCAAACTAGAAAAAGGAAAATCGTTCAATAAAAAGAAGAGGTCATTTTTCTTTGGTGTTGCAGAGTTGAATCGATTGAACCGTTTAATTAAATCATAAATCGTAAGATTCAATGTATAGATCTTAAGATTCAAACATAAATTGATTTTTTACTGATCGATCTAGGGTCATATCGAATCGTAAGATTAATACAACGAATCGTAAGAGTTTAACAACAGAGTGATTTAACACACCTCTCATTTGCTTACAGAAATTATAACAATTTTAACTGTGTTATCTATAATTAACATGGTATTACTGTGTGAGAAATTATTATATTTTGGGCATATCCAGGTTTAGGTTTTTTGATGACAAATAAGCTGAAGCCTTTCTCTATCATGATCTTCTACATGAATCATATGACTGTAGCATCAAAAAAGCCTGGGGTCAATAACAAATATGCACATGTGCTCTTTCTGAACAATTAGATTCTTTTCATTTATTTTCATCATTGCTTATGCATCTCTAGTAAACCAACAACCACTCCTTAACTAACCAAATCAAAACCTCTATTTTGTTTTTGGATAGTACTCGGTTTCTTTACTTACCATTCTTGACTGAAGCCTAAACTACGAAATAACAACAACAGCGAAATAACCATGCCATTCAAAGTACCCACATGAGTTAGTTCAACTGGCAAGCTCTCCAGCTCAGGAACTAGAGGTCCCAGGTTCAAGTCCCCAGGTTTATCTGATATATAGTCCTTGTGGGTGTATCCGGGATTTACCCTATCTGGGGTTCCACATCACACACACACACACACACACACACACACAAAATTGCCACCCAAACTCAAAATATATTTCTGTTGTTTTATTATTGTAACACATACCTTCCACTGTTTAACTCTACCACCAAATGATTAGTTCTTCATATTTGAACCTCAAACCCTCTGAAATTCCCCTTTTGTTTTACACACTCTTTGATCTGTTCATTGAGGTCTCTGATGCATATTATTCTCTTATTATGTGGGGGGGAATTCGGACCACCACAATTCCAAGTTCAAACATGATGCAGTAATGAATCTGTAAATCGGCATAACAGCCAAAACCATACAATTGGATACTCTTCCATAGAATGAACACTATCTAATCTCCACCAAAACTTAAAAACCAACAAAACAAGTAATTTAATCTTTCAAGCAACTGGGAAAATAAGATTTTTAAAGAACAACCCAACCATAAACCTAAGTCCTTGTACTTAAAACTGAAAAACAAAATCCAAAAACATGTAAAACGCAAAAGAGAAAGGAAAACATCAAAATTAGATGAAACACTGTGTCTTTTAATCTGCACTAATGGCACACCAAAGCAAATCACTGGATCAATCGTGTCAGAAATACTCTCTTAACCCCTTCAAAGCAATAAAAACATCTGTAAAATTGAAATTTCCCCAACAAGAATTTTTTTTTTTTTTTATTATTATTGGATCAAGACAGGAATCCCCAGAAACATACAGAAAACAAACAACACCCAGGTAGAACAACAAACAAAAATAGAGAGAGATTATACCTTAAGACCCCCCATGAATTCCGAGAGACTAGCCATCGAGCGGTGGCTGCAGCATCAGCAGGATTGGGTTTAGATTCGGAAAGTCGCCGCCCATTAAGGGTGACGGGAGTATTAAGAAGTAGGAAAATTAAGAGAAAATAAAAAGGGGAATAATAAGAGACGCCATTGATTTTCATTTTTCTTCTCATTTTCTATGGTCTGTTCGGATGGTTTGTATATCAAACGGAAACCTGTTCACTCTTATCTGTAAAAGCGACAAGAACGGTGTAAATGGGCTGGCAGATAGGTGTGATGTGTTATGGACTTGGCTTTGGGCTTCCACAAGAAACCTAATGTGGCTGCAACGCGTTGCATGTTCAGCCCTGCAACACAGAATTAAGTCTGGGACTTGATTTTTTTTTTTTTTCCTAGGTCAGATTTGTACTGATGATCGGTAAAAATGGCGGAAATCGTGATTTTGACGCGATTTAGCCGGTTGACCCAAAAATCGCTTGATTTCTGCCATATTTGAAGTGGACAAGGTCTTCTAAGTCCGGAACGCTCCAACCGTTCGCCT
>JAUPMG010122297.1:0-11723 GCA_031762675.1 Pachysandra terminalis | reverse complement strand
ATATATATATATGAACTTGTTTGGATAAAGTCTAAAGAGATACAGATAAATGCATGCAAAAAAGAACATAAACAATACCAATCAATCATAAATATCATTCAAATAAAGAGTATTTTATATCCAAAAAAGTAAACTTTATATTAATAATATAAAGAACTATACATGGACAAAGCCCTGTACACACAACATATATACAATGAGGCTAAAAAGGAAACAAGCATAGACAGCACACAACTTACAAACTCCACACCTCCTTACTACCATCTAGAGAAGTAGAAAAAGACACATACTTTTAACTCAAAAAGAATTGAGACCCATTGAAAAATCAAGGAAAAAGTGCTCCTTAAGAAATAATTACCCCATGTTCCTTTAGTTCAAAAATTCTGAAAGAAATTTTTTTGGTGAATGAAGAAGTACATATTAAAAAAACTAGAAAAGGATGTACAATAAATTGACCATCACAGATGTGGTAAAAAAAGAAAAAGCAAAAAAGCAACATCAGGAGAACAAGGGCCCTCAAATGACATGTACAAGTTAAATGCATAAGAACCACAATCTCAGAGGACATATACAAGTTAAATGCACAAGAACCACAATCTCACATATCCTCTACTAACTCAATAGGAAGGCTATCACAAAACAAAGCCTCCCTTCTTTCCCTCCCTCTCTAGCCAATTTGTTTGCCATCCCATTGGCACCTTGAAGTACATGGGAAAATGAAATATTCATTCCATCCACTAGAGAAAGAGACAATTGGAAGAAATATGATAATCTCCAAGACGCTCCTTATCAAGATATGACTACAGTCGAATCCCCCTCCACTACTAGATTGTAGAATCCTTGTGCTCTTACCTCTCGCAATCCTCTGACCAAGGCCAAGATCTAAGTTCTCATAGTATTCCCCTCCCTAATAGGGCCAAAGAAGCCATGCAAGATACTCCATGTGTGGCCCTAACCCCAACCCCCCTCCCCCCCCAATCTTGGACAACCCGAGTGCCATAAAAAATTGGGCTCGATGATCCCCTCACTAGGGGGTCTCCATCTCATCCATGCCTCGACCATGGTTTAAAATATCGTGCCGCATCAGTCGATATGTATCGTGTATCGACCGATACGGCACGATATGCAACATTAATATATGATAAGTATCTTTTTACAATGTATCGGTCGATACATTACCAATATGATCGAAACATCATCAGTACAGTCTCGATAAGCTAAATACTGTCTCGATACGCTGGATAATGATAAAAAAAGATAATGAAAAATTAAAGAAGGGTCAAAAAAAGAAAGAAAAATCACAAATAAAAACCCTTAAATTACTAACCTAATTTTAAAAAAAGAACAAAGAAAAAAAAAACCGAAGAGAGAGAGAGAGTATTTGTTTGGCTGGATTAATATTCGTTTTCTTCTCCTTCTCCTTATCTTTCTTCTTCTCCTTTCGTTTGCTATTTTCCTTCTCTGAAGATTGTCGAATAAGAAGGCTTTTTGTTTAAAATATGCATCTATATATAATAAAACTTGTTCTTCTTTGTTCCAAGATAACGGATTTTGAATTCGTTTGTTGATGTTTGAATGTATGTTTCTATGTCTTAAATTATGATTACATCTTCCAAGATATTGCTGGTTACTCATTAATATATATTAATGAGTAACCAGCAATATATAAATATCAATAAGAAATAGAAATACAGCAGAAACAAAAAAACCAGGAACTCAAGATGAGAGCCAAGGCCCAAACAGAAAAAACCGTACAAATATAAGACCTAAGAAAAATCAAGTAGATGACCATCAGCGTTCAACATCAGTAGAGAGGACTCCCATAGCAGAATCACACTCCATCGTCAACCAGCTCTTCAAACGGGAGACCCACGAACAAGCCCTCTCTACTAACCCCGGTCCTAGCAAGCTGATCAGCCAGGGCGCGTTACCACCTCTCAGAATGTGAGTAAAAAAAGCATGAATCAAGTTGCCAAGATATCTGGCCAGCCTGACAAGATGGGAAAATCTCCAAGGACAACTCACATCACCTAACATCCAAGAAATCACTGAAGCAGAATCGCCCTTGACTACCACTGGACTATAACCCACACGAGCAGCCTCCCTAACCCCTGTTAGAGGGGCCAACAACTTTCCTTTACCCTTATTGAAGTTGTTTTTAAGTTTTCATGTGTCTACGCGTGTAGCAGTTGGTTTCCACGTTAATATATATCACGTGTAGGTGTATCATATAAAAAACATGTTAATTTATCATATCTTTATCTTATCTTTGCATAAAAGTGGGTCTTGTTTTATGTATCCTTCATTTTTCTTGCGTATTCACCGTATCTATGACTTTTACAACGTATCCACATGTATCCGATATGATACTTGATACGTATCCATTTTTGAGTTGACCGATATGGTAACTCAATACGATATTTTGAACCATGGTCTCAACAGAGGCCGTACGAAGCAATGCCTTTTTCCTCCAACCCATGGGTGGGATACTGAGGATAGCAAGTAACAAACACAATGACAGCAAACATGAGCATAGGTGGTGGTATATAAAGATATGCATGAGGGTCATATCTTGGGGGCATGGGTTCTTTGGCAAGAGCCTATGTCCATTTGCATCATTTGGGAGATTTGGGGGGAAAGCAATAGGAGAATTTTTGAAGATTCATGGAGGCGTTTGAACCATCTCGTTGATTCAATTTTGGGTTCTACTGCAGCTTGCTTAGGGATTCTACCGGAGTTTAAAGATTTTTTGGCATCAAACTTTTTCAGAAATTGGGATATTGATGCTGGGATGTAATTTTGCTATTTGGGGTTTTGGGGTTTTTTTTTTTATATTGATGTCGTAGTTCAAAGTATTTGTGGGTGGGGTGTGCAGGTTTCTCGCGTGTCGGTTTTTGTTTTGTTTTTTTCTGATTTCTTTGGAAAGAGTCGTGGTTCCCTGTCTTACGGAACCTGTTTCTCCTCTTTTCTCTGTTTGTAAATTCTTCTCTTTTAATATAATTTCCGTAACCTTTATCAAAAAATGTATGGATAGTAGCCTCTAGCTCCGAGACGGTGCCCTCCAACTCCATAATGATGTCCACGTACAGATCCTTTGTATGATGATTGGAAGACTAGTAATGGGCCAACTAATGGCATTTTCTACATTTTATTTTTTAAATAATTTTTATAAACTTTTAGTAATTTTTAATACTTTTTATTATTATTTAAGTTAAGAAATGATTATATAATTAATTAATAGCTAACTACTAGGATGAATAATTGGTCATTTAATCTTTTCTAAAAAATTTATTTTTCAAATGTTTTTCAAAACTTTTTAATAAATTTTCATATTTTTAGTAATTGTTAATACTTTTACTATTATTTAAGTTAAGAAATGATTATATAATTAGTTGATGGCTAACTGGGATGAATAATTGGCCACTAACCTTTTCTAACATTTTTTATTTTTCAAACTTTTTAATAATTTTTTTTATATTTTTTTAATTTTAAATTTAAAAAGTGATTATATAATTTATTTATTGACAATTATTTGAATGACTGATTAGCCAAATTAATTAAATTCAAATGATTTGATTAGTACGAGTTTAAAAATTAGAAAAAACATATTTACCTCAAACCATGCTTCCGACAATCCAATCGACCCTTCAAATCTTCAAGGAATCTTTGTTAAAATGTTTTTTCTTCATCAAACACCCACAAATAGTGATGAAAATGGAGTTTTTTAGGAGGTTTAGGGTTGAAGAAGGGATGAGAAGCGAGAAATAGGGAAATGTTGCCAAAATATTACAACACTTCTCGAAAGTTACCCTTACAAGGACGGAATTTGGTAAGTTCCGCACATCATGTGACATGCGAAACTTCCACCACGTGGACGAAATTTCAACAACATGGAGCAAAATGCCAAAACTCCAACGAAATGGTGCAAAAAAGGGAAATCAACTATTTCCCTTCCGATTTCGTGCCAAAACACTCTTGATGGCGAAATTTTGGCAACATGTCATTGCAATGCCACCGAAATCTTAGATGTTGCTCCCTTCACTTCTCCCTTCCCCCATCCCCACACTGAAAGTAAAGCATCAAGACTCTTGGGATGTACCCAACATACATTGTAATTCTTTAAAAGGAAATCACATAGCCCTATGCCACCTCATAATGAATGAAACCAAATTAATTAAATTCAAATGATTTGATTAGTATGAGTTTAAAAATTAGAAAAAACATATTTACCTCAAACCATGTTTCCCACAATCCAATCGACCCTTCAAATCTTCAAGAAAGCTTTGTTAAAGTGTTTTTTCTTCATCGAACACCCACAAAAAGTGGTGAAAATGGAGTTTTTTTGGAGGTTTGGGGTTGAAGAAGGGATGAGAAGAGAGATAGAGAAATGTCGCCAAAATATTACGACACTTCTCAAAATTTACCCTTACAAGGACAAAATTTGGTAAGTTTCGCATGTCATGTGACACGTGCGAAACTTCCACCACGTGGTCGAAATTTTAACAACATGGAGCAAAATGCAAAAATTCCAACAACATGGTACAAAAAAGGGAAATCAACTATTTCCCTTCAGATTTCGTGCCAAAACACTCTTGATGGCGAAATTTTGGCGGCATGTCACTGCAATGCCACCAAAATCTTAGACGTTGCTCCCTTCACTTCTCCCTTCCTCCATCCCCACACTGAAAGTAAAGCATCAAGACTCTTGGGATGTACCCAGCATACGTTGAAATTCTTTAAAAGGAAATCACATAGCCTAAGCCACCTCATAATGAATGAGAAGATGAAATACCCCATTGCTACCTGACACGTGAAGTACCTATTAGGAATGCCCATTCCTACGAACTACAAGATCAATGGTGAGAACCTAGTCACCTACTCCATGAAGCTGTACACATGGAAAAGGCAACTTTAGAAGGAATTGGAGCCAGTATAGCGGACCAAGAATGACTATTCTTTTCCCCAAACCATTTGTAAAAATCTTCTCCATTTCCTATCCTAACAAACTAAAGTAAGGGTAAGGGATGCCATTAACTCTAGATCCCAATCAAAACTCCACGATCACTTTCCTGCATACTCAAATCATCTCCCTATTCTATATCACTAGATAGATATCAGGGAATCTGTTTAATAGAGAATCCTCTATAAAGCACACATCCTTCCAGCACTTCACCCTTAAATCAAAACCAACAAAGAAACATATGTCCCTCACAAACTGATCCACCGCGCAATGGCCTTCCAGAAGCTCACCTCTTAACAAGGAGCTAGGAACCAATCTGAAGACTTCCATATTTTTCAATTATTACCCTCTTTCGTAAGTTTCTTCTTTCCTCCATAACCATTTTCCTAAAAGAGCCTTACTGAATGTGACAAGTGATCTTATAACCAAACCTCTTAAATTCTTGAGATCTGCAAACTGTCTCCCAATTCCCCAAATAGTATTTATATTCCCCTTCCAACTCACATCATAAAATCCCTCTATAGTTTTTCAAATTGGTTTCCAAAATAGGAATCAGTAAAACAAATAAGAAGTAAGCAAGGAGATTTGCCAAAGTACTGCCAATCAAGTTTAACTTTACCCCATTGAAAGGAATCTTCTCTTCCAAGACGTCAAATGCCTCTCTGTTCATTCCAATAGGTTCCCAAATAAATGTGGTTTTGTAATGTGCTCGAAAAGGAATACCGAGATAACTGAATCCCAATTCCCCAAATAGCATTTATATCCCCCTTCCAACTCACATCATAAAATCCCTCTATAGTTTTTCAAATCGGTTTCCAAAATAGGAATCAGTAAAACAAATAAGAAGTAAGCAAGGAGATTTGCCAAAGTACTGCCAGTCAAGTTTAACTTTACCCCATTGAAAGGAATCTACTCTTCCAAGACGCCAAATGCATCTCTGTTCATTCCAATAGGTTCCCAAATAAATGTGGTTTTGTAATGTGCTCGAAAAGGAATACCGAGATAAGTTGTTGGTAGCTGCCCAATCTTTCAACCCAAATTCCAACATAGCATATCCAAATTCACAACTTTTCACACGAAATCTTGCTCTTCCCAGGATTGATCTTCAAACTATGCACACCTTCAAACATACAAGATGAAAGATGTTAAGACCATAACCTGCTAAGAAAAAAGCCATGAACAAAATCCACATTACTAGTCTTCTGAATCAATCTACTCAAGGTCCCTGTCACTATGATAAAAAGTAAAGGATATAGTGGATTACGCCGCCTCACTGCTCTAGTATCTCAGAAAAACCTATGGATACACCATTAACCAATACGGATATGATGATCGACAAGGTAAAACTTTATCTAATTCCTCCACCATACTCCAAACCCCATCCTCCTCTTCAAGTATTAGGAAATCTCAACTCATGTGATCGTACGTCTTCTCCATCTCCAACTTACATACCAAGCACGCTCCATCCTCCCTTAATTTAGAATCCGGCATTCATCTAATATCAACACACCATCCAGAATTTATCACCCCAAAACAAAGCACTCTGTAATTGTGATATTATCTTAGGAAGCACACTCTTCAATCCATTAGCTAGCAAAAGAATCATATGGAAGCTCCCCACTAGACTATAGGTCTGAGCTCTTTGATATTCAGCACACCCTCCCTCTTCGTAATCAGTAATATGAATGTAGTATTAGCACTTTTCTCAAACATCGATCAACAAAGAAAGCTTTCCATTTCCTTCAATGTATCACCCTCGATTATGTTCCAAACCTCTTGAAAAAATCCAAGGAGAAATCCTCCAACCTCAATGCTTCATCAACATTAAGCCCATTGATCATTCCAAACACCTCATTCTCGGAGAAAAGGCTCTCCAGCAGATCCATATCCTGCTTCAAAATACTACCAAATTCAACACCATCCAACAAGACCTTATAAGATGCATTCTTACACAAACATGCCTAGTAATCTTTCACAGCTTGATTCTATCTGCCTCCTCTACTAAAACCCACATACCTTCAACTTGGAAATTGAATTCACCCTATCTCTAGTGTTTGCTACCTCATGAAAACTTTGTATTCTTGTCACTAACCTTCAATCACACTGCCCTAGATTTTTGTCTCCAACTTATCTCTTCAAGGCATGCTAGATGTATAAATTCCATCTTCAAGTTTTCCCTCTCAAACCACTCATTTACCTATAGTTAACCACATTCCCCCTTCAAAAATTTTTTATGGATAACAAATATATTCTATATATGGAGATAAAGAGGAATGTACAATCGTCTACCAAGGTAGTAGACTATAAGAAGGAAAAGAAAAAAACAAAGAACAGACTATTCAACACAATACATCATCCAACCTTACACTAACCCCTCCAACACCTCTTCTGATGGAATCCCTGTAAATAGACCCTCCCTCCTAACCCCTCCTCAAGCTAAAGCATCTGCAAGGGCATTGGCTGATCTCAACACATAGTTGAAGGAGATAGTCAGACCATGTGTCATCCCCACTAAATGTGCTAGCCTCCAGGTGCATCCACTACGATCCTCCATTTATGCAATCATCGTTACAGAATTTCCCTCCACCTCCAACTCTGAAACCTGTAAAGACCTTGCCTCCCCGAGTCCAATGAGTAGGGCATAAACCTCTGCTCAAAGTGCATCCTCCTCCTCTATGGGGCTGGAAAATGCATGTAATACCTGTCCCTTATGACCTCTAAAGACACCACCTATGCCTGAAGGCCCTGGATTGCCCAATGAGCAACCATCAAAATTCAGCCTCACAATCCCCTGTCTTGGAAGTATCCACCTCATCACTCTCCTGACAACTGTCCCATGACACTGTGCTAACAAAGGCCAATCCCTTGCCACCTCACCAACCGAAAAACCCCTAAAATCCGAATAAGTACACACCCACATCGCCATCATAACAATCAGACTCAATAATATGTTGCGGCCTCCTCCTTTCCTCCTGAAACATCCTTCGGTTCCTCTCCCCCCAGATGGACCAAAGAATGGCATAAAAAACTGCTCTAAGCATCTGCTACCTCTCCTGCCTAGCACAGGAAATCTCCACTGCTGGAAGAGCCCCTGAATGGTCCCTGGCATGACACCACCACCCCAAATGCAGGTCCATTATCTTGTCCAAAGTATTTTGTTTTCTCAAATCTACCCTCTCAAACACCTACTTATTCTAAGCCTTTATAGCATCTTTCATAGTCCTCAATTTGCTGAAAAAAAACATAACTAGATTCTTCTGAGAAATGAAAATTAGACCACCATTCCCCTACTTTCTTCACAAAGGCAGCACGTCCCAACCTTAAAAGGTTTTGCCCTTTTAAATTCATCTGCACACTCCAACAATCCAAATTTGGTCTGCGCAAAGTTAAAACTACACTACCAGAAAAGAACTCCCAACTAGTAGACACCAGAAATCTATCTAACTTCAATAAGGAAGGATTGTCTTGATTTTTGGGTAAAGTAAAATTGACCCCTTCCCAAGGTGCAACAATCAGTTCATTCCTATTAATATAATTTGATCCCTGCATACTGGAAGATATACGAATACGGCCTTGTCTTTCCGAACCAAACCAAATAACATTAAGATCCCCTTCGATACACCACGGCCATTGCCACTACCTTCTAGCTTCCCACATTTCCGAACACACTTCATGAGTACATGCTCTGTCGACTGTCTGTTAGACCATACACTAGAAAATAACCAAGTGTCACCATTGCCCACCATCTGAACTACAATAGAAACTAAAATTAGTCCCAAGCTACAATGACCCATCTCAGATCCTCTACTTCCATCCAATTGCAAGCTCATCAGTAACTACTTAATAGTAGAACTAATAGGAATAAGTAACATCGTTTGTGACAATCCCTTCTCAAAAGGAATCGTGTTCATAAATTGAAAAGGTAACAATGTATGTTGCCTCAATATATATTATTACCTGTTCCTATGATGCCTAAGAAACATTTGAGTATAGATTTCATCTTGGGATTTGTGCAGTCTTTAAAGTGATTTTTCCTTTGTTATGGAGGATGACTCTTCGAAAATATCATATTTATTCGATATAGTAGGACTTATGAAACATCTCATGTTGCAAACCATTGTATGGCATACTCTTCTACAGCCATTTAGAGAATTCTATCTCCAACAAAAAAATTAAGTTTGTTAATTTTACTATCGGAAAAAGTATAATTGTATTGGATATATCAAATAAGGGGCCAAGTTGCGCTTGTATACAAGAAGCTAGCCAACGAAAACGCTGAGTATTTTATATTCTTTTAAGTGCTTACTATCCCAAGACTGTAAAGTATGCAAAAATTGGTTAGAGGGAAACTATTTTACTAGTATTGTAAAATAATCAAACAAACAAGACTAATACTATCATAACTGAAAGTTCTGGCAACTAGAGGACTAGAAGGCCCTTGTTACAAGTTGATGCTAAAGGCAAGATATTATTAAAAATCATACCATTACCATTTGAAGGAGATGGAAATCCAAGGAGAAATGGCTGAATCAGCTGTTAACACTTAACACCTTGACTGTCAAGGAAGCCTGATATTATTAGGTGGATTTCCAGTTGGGAGAAAGTCAAAGACAACTATGTACCGAATTTGATTTGAAATTGGACAGCTGCTATTAAAAAAACGTAAATCCAAATGTTACATGGCTCAAACTAAAGTGTATATTTCTGCTCCTATGGAAACCATAGGTTTGGAGGATCTCCCTAGAGATGAAAGATGCTCTATTCTAAAAATTATTTTTTCAAGCCTATGCCATACTACGGACTCAAAGGCACTATCCTTTCAATGGCTAAATATGCAGACGCAATACTACAATGCTCCATTATTGATTGAAGACAACTCTAAAAAATCTGCCCCGTTGGCTTCCGGTGCGTATAAAGACCCATTAATCTCTTTCTATTTCGATTGTGAGTTGGTTGGATTTTTGGAAAGAGTTTATCAATTGGCCAAATACATTTCTCTTTCTGCTTTGTATTTATTTATTTGGGCAATTGACCAAGCAACAGTCCAATATTCTTTTTAGTTTCTTTCTATAGATTAACCCAAAATCCTAGACCCACCAATTTTATTTTTTTTCTTTTCAAGCTGAAACACTTTTTTTTTCTACTTCTTTGACACTTTCATTTTCACTTTCCATATTTTCTTCTTTTCATTGTTCAATGCAATTGCAAAGAGACTTTTTGTGGAATGGTAAAGAGGAGGCTCATAAATTTCATTTAGTGAAGTGGGAAGAGGTTTGTAAACCCAAAGAATTAGGAGGGCGGGGTATTAAAACGTTAGTAGAGTTTAATGAGGCATTATTGGGGAAATGGCAATGGAGATTTAGGGCTAAGTTTGGGTGTGGACCAGGTGAATGAGCAACTCTCTCAGGCCAAGGCACGTATGGGAGGAGCATATGGAGGGCCTTATTCTCCATAAGGACTAGCTTCGAGAAGGGTACCAGATTTGATGTGAGAGATGGGGAAAGAGTGTTATTTTGGCGGGACAAATGGATTGGCCTAAATACTTCAGAACAGCAGTTCCCCAACCTATTCACTATCTCCTCTCTTAACGAAAGAATAGTTAAAGGATATCATCTTTAGAGATCAGGCTGGATTATCATGCAACGTGAGATTCAGAAGAGCCCTTTTTTATTGGAAATTGGAAGCTGTTACGAGGTTGGTCGCCCTAATTCAAAGCTCTTCCTTTAAAGAGGGTCATGATGTGAGGGTTTGGGAGAGCAATAAGAAATGGATTTTTTTCTGTAAAATCAAATTACCAAATGCTATTCCAGCAGTTCCAACCATGTGGAGTGGCATAACTCATTTGGCAACCTGCTGTCCCTTCTAAAGTGCAATTCTTTATGTGGACTTTGGTAAAGGATAAAGTCCTGAGGATTAATCATCTAAAATCAAGAGGCTGGGTCATCCCGAATAGGTGTGTAACGTATAAGGCTAGTGAGGCGTGTGCAGCTCATTTATTTTTACATTGTAATGTGGCTGCATGTATTAAGAAGATTGGGGGTTTGTTGGGCATTCCCTAGGGATATTCGGATACTAATCGAAGGGTGGGGTACAAAGAAAGCAAGGAACAGGAAAAATCTAATCTGGAATGTAAGCCCTCTTGCCATCTGCTGGTCTATTTGGAAGGAGCAAAACAGAAGAATTTTTTATGGTGTGGAAAGTGGGGTGGGGAGGCTGTCGAACCAGGTGCTATCCACCCTTATTTTATGGCTTAAGGCTCTTGGTGAATTTCATGATGTTTCTTTTTCTGATTTTAGGAGCAATTGGGACCTTCTATCTGATTTGTAGATATGCTGTAAGCATTGTTTTTGGTTTGTCAGGGTACCTTGGTAGGTCAGTGCAGGCCGTGGGGCCTAATATACATACTTTGTGTACATAGGAGGATGTTATCATTTATACTTATGCATTCTGTTACAACGTTTTGATATTTTATAATGAAACTTAATCATTACCTGATAAAAAAAAAATGCAATTGCAAACTTGGCGAGGCAAATAGTAAGAACTCAGTGTAATGGACTATATGGTAGTAGTAAAAAAATAACTTTTTTCATTGCCTACACAATTCCTATTTTCCTTAACTACCTTGTTCATGCCACAAAAATATCTGCTAATCTTCTTCATTTTATTTATTTATTTATTTTATTTATTTTATTTTTTAATTTTTTCATTTTTTTTTTCATATGAAGTATTTTGTGTCTATGATTAATGAATGAATGAATGAATG
>JAUPMG010122287.1:0-11723 GCA_031762675.1 Pachysandra terminalis | reverse complement strand
ATTAGACTCTGAATGAAGGATAAAAAGTTGATTCTTCCAAGGGCATTTTGGTCATTTTCCTCAAAAATCCTGAATCTTTGCAATACGGTACTCATTTGAAAGCATTTTCTGTCTAGAATTCAGATTTGAGATTACAATTTGACTACATATGAAGAATAGAGTAAGTGTGGCCACTAGGGGTATTTTGGTCATTTTGATGGTTTTTGGGCTTTTTGAGGGATTTTGCACACACAAGAAAGGTGGGGATTAGAGGTGATTTTAGAGTGCCAAGTCTCAAGCTGAGCTATCCAGGAGCTGCAAAACAGAAAAAGAACAATTCATTTCGTGCAAATTGGGGTGTCCACAATATGTTTGCGTCCCTATCAATTAGCTTTTGGGGAGATGTACTTGTGACTGTAGCCTACATCTTAAACCGTGTCCCTACGAAGTCAGTTCCTAGTACATCATACCAGTTTTGGACAGGCAGAGTGCCTGACCTAACTCACATGAGGCCATGGGGATCTACATGTTATGTTCATGTACCTTCCCATATAGAGAGAGAAGCTAGACAAGAGAGCTGTTAAGTGCATCTTTGTAAGATACTCAGAGCACTCTAAGAGCTATGTCTTTGGTCGTGAACATACCAATGGGGGACTAACACAGATTGAATCACGTGATGTGGATTTCATCGAGCATGATTTCCAAAGCAGGAATAGATCAAGGATGAATCTGGTGCTCTTCGAGATGTATGAGCCATATTAGTTAGGATCAACAGAGATCACCCCATATCCAAACACCACTGAGAATGTCGGTTCTCAACAGGATCATATGGATTCTATAGATGTTGTGGATAGTGAAAGTGGATTACCGCCCAGTGTGAGTGTCCCAAAGGACACGAATTCCAACAATCTCATGCGTAGGAGTAGTCGTGTACAGACTCGTCGTCGTTTCACGATTGAAAGTGAGTCATTCATGACTGCCACGCTTGATGATGATGAGCCTGGTTCATACTAAGAGGCATTATCATCACCTGCTTTGCAGAAGTGGATAACTACAATACAAGATGAAATGACTTCCATGGAGAAGAACCAAGTGTGAGAACTTGTTGACCGTCCCTCTAGACGCAAGACCATTGGAACAAGTGTGTTCTAAAGGTTAAGCGTAAGGCATATGGAAGTGTAGAGAGATACAAGGCCTGCCTTGTAGTGAATGGTTATACCTAGAGAGAGGGTATCGACTACGAGGAGAGGTTCTCACCAGTAGTGAGATTTGCCTCCATTCGCCCCATTCTAGCTATTGTCGCACACCTAGATTTGAACTACGTTTCCCAATGGAGAACTGGATGAGGAGATCAATATGGATCAACCAGAGGGTTTCGTAGCCGAGGGGCATGAGCGCATAGTTTGTAGATTCAAACACTCCTTATACAGCCTGAAACAGTCATACAAGCAGTGGTATATTCGATTCCAACGAGCCATTATAGAGTTTGGCTTCATGATGATCAAGGAAGACCATTGTATGTATGTTAGACATCATGATAGGAGCTTTCTTATCTTGTCGCTGTATGTTGACGATATTTTGTTAGCGGGGAATGACAAGGAGATGATTGTCACTATTAAAGAGTGGCTTTCCTTCAGTTATGAGATGAAGGATATGGGTGAGGTAGATTACGTGCTTGCTCTTGGATACCTACGTGGGATAGCAGATTACATGCTTTGCTTCTAGTAAGGCTACTGTGATGCAAACTGGGCCGGTGATCTAGACTGTCGAGAGTTGACGTCAGGATACACATTCTTGCAAGATCGCGGGGACATCTCTTAGAGTAGCGAGAAGCAAGTCTGCGTAGCGTTGTTCACTATGGAGTCAGGGTACATGGCTTATTGTCGTTGAGACCGTATGATTGAGGCGATTCTGACAGGATCTTGGAGTCTTCAGAGCTGGCGTAGGGGCGTTCACCATCTATAGTGATAGCATGGCATCATTGGCATACGCCAAAGACTCCAAATACCATGGCAGGATGAAGCACATCAACATTCGCTATCATTACATCATAGACAAAGTTGCACATAGAGACGTGTCCCTTACACATATCCCTATTCAGAATATAATAGTAGATCCATGACTAAACCTATAGCTAGACAAGCTTTTAAGGTTCATGTCCGAGAGATGGGATTACGTAGTTTTGTGATTTGTATTAGGTGATACAGTCTTATTTACATTTGTTATGTAGACATCTCATATTACTTTATATTTCATGCGTGAGAATTTAATAGAGTTTATCTTCTCATGAGGCATGAGATTGTGTATTATATGTACACATTACACACACATTATATGCATATTATGAGGAGGTGGATACTATATATCACCAGGTTAGTGGTTGGCTTCTCACACAACAACCAACCCTAGCGCATGCATTGCGAGCAGGATGAGACGTAAAGAGGACTTATGTCATCGGAGGCATTTAGTGGACTCTATAGAGTTATATGTTGCCCTGGGAGAGCCAGGGTGAGATTCCTTAGGGAATTGTATATTACCTTATTAGAACCAGATGTGAGACTTAATCAAGGCGCTTGAGAGTTGGATTAAGGTGCTCAAGTTAGGTGCATAGATTGCGACTAGACTAAGATCCATACAGTGTTGAAGGTTGACATACCCTTGGCTGGGCCAAAAGCTCCACTGTAGCATGTATTGCATACCACATGTGCTATTAGCGACGTTTTTGTTACGAACCAAACCAGAAAATCCCAATTCTAAGATTTCGAGCTTAATTCGTAACTTTCACCCCATATTGCTATAGGAGTGGATAGCAATGGTCAAAACAAAAACGGAAGTAATTAACAGTTCTAGTAAGAGATAAGTAACACAAATTTAAAATCTAATCTATCACAGATTAATAAAAAGAAGGACTAATTTTAGTGCAACTCTATAACTGAATCCATGTTTCTATACCTATTCCCAGGCTCTCTCTTCGTGACCAAGCCCTAAGACATGAAAATATAAAATCAACAAACATAAGCTGGAAAGCCTGGATGAGTAATCTTTCAATACAAGGTACTTACTAATATCCCAATATTATGAGAAAATAACAAATAACAAATATAATATGATAAGGATTACATATATGCATACGGTGATGAAATATTAAACAATAGAGATCACACAATGCATTGGTCTCTCCCAACCTTACTTGATATTAAATCAAATGTCCACATTAAAGTATCTACATGCCTAATTCTATATAGAAATTAGATTAAGTGTGTAATACACTTAATGCTCGAAATAATATCAACAAGGAATATGTAGTGCATGTGCAAAGGGTGGTGTTGTATGGCATGTAAAATATAGTAAGTTCCTACATGATCCATCAGTCTTTGAGCAAGATGTCTTCTAGAGCCATCCCCCCAATACAGGGCCTTCTCAATGATATGATATTCTATGTGCGCAACATAGTTTTAAGGGTTCTCAACCTAGGAGGCACAATCTCCCACTTATTTTTGATCATGGGTAATACTCCAAGGTATCATCAAAATGAATTGCCCTCAGGGAGTCATACATATTCACATCCTACAGAAGGGAAATCATGATTCAACTCTTTTTCCAAGGTTTCACTAGTGTGAGCCCAAGGGAATCATCTTACCACAAGTCATGCGAGGCATACCAACCCAAGGGCTCTCTCTCAGCTTGGGTGAAAACAATAAAGTCCACTCATGGGACAATATGGTCAAATAAGTCAATTCATCTCACATTTGAGTCTAAACCCAAGGGTATTACATAGGGTATTAGACAGAGCTATTACAGCAGGAAGGTCCATATGCAACTCATAGTATCCAAGTCTGTTGTTAATGCATTCACACAATGATTCACAAGCATATATTCAATTTAGCAATCGAATGGACATAGTCCCACAATTCTACACTACAAGGCACAGTAGTGCACAACAATGCACCCTAGATACCACAGATCATCTAAGCATAAGGGAAATAACCAAATACGTACAAACAGAGTATAAGTACCAGATAAACACTAAGGTGCAACAGTGCGCCACACCACACTCTTAAACATGTCAAATAGTCTAGCGCATGTTCTATGCTAGAATCAAGGCAGATAAGGCAAAACCATCTAGTCATAGAGTAATACAAGCATGTTGCTGGTCTAAAGAGTGAAGACAGTAATTAACACTAAAATATACACACACTAAACCATGACATCACACTCCAAACATATATAATTATCTAAACACAAAGGAATATGATAAATAGGTACAGGCAAGATACGTGCATCAAACGTAAGGCAATACATGTATTAACATGTTAAGGAAATGGAGGCAATAAACAACACAATCACCCACATACATAGGCCAAGCATCACATAGTAACACATGAGTCAAAGTCTACACCTGGAGGGCATGAACATCTAACAAGGGGTAAAACAAACATGAAACCAGTCTAAGGAAAGAAAGTAACAAATAACACTAAAACATACATAATTATCTAAACATAAGAAGCATGACAAAATCAGTGTAGGTAGGATATAAACATCAGACAACACTAAAGGGGTGTAATTGTCATGCCCCAAATCCGAGATATGGGATCTCGAGGATTCCAAGGAAATGACCTTCGGATCCACCATGTGGATACGAATAACCAACCACATAATCAACCCAATCTTGGTTGAATCAGAGTCTCAACAATATAATCAATAGCAGAAGTCTCACATAAATAAAACCTTAGCTCAACCAAAATACGTCGAGCTAACAACCCACAAAATAAAGTAACATAATCTCGATTACAAGTTTCTGCCCACCAGGGGTCAAACCAAAGTAAACAAAAACGAAATAAAATAAAGTAGTCTCTAAAGCAAGATATCCAAAAACACAAGTCTTCTTTCCAGCCAGCCAGGGTCAGACGAACTGATTTCCTGTAGAGTTAAGGGTCAGCCGAAGCCTAGTAGAGAAAGCCAACGAAACTATAGTAATTACTTCTATGCATGCATAACAATACACTTGATTCATGCATTTCAATTCATCATATAATATCACAGTCATATGTATAGTATACATATCATCATACTAAATCTCACATAATAGTATGTATATCACAGTCATCATATGAAATCTCTATTCACATGGAAACCATACAATATCATGTCATGACAAGTTAACAGTTCACAAATCCCATAATCCTACTATGTCAATACTACCCACATGATCCCATCACGTCTAAACATAATCTACATGGTCCCACCATGTTCCAACACAAAACATACATACACATGGTCTCATCATGCAACACAACAACAACACAGTTATCATATCAATCACATAGTCTCACTATGATCACAAGCAAACACCACATGGTCCCACCATGCTACGGCCAATCAACCACATGGTCCCACCATGCTACGACCAAACAACCACAAGGTCCCACCTTGCTACGACCAATGCGACCCAATCACAATCACAATCAAGACAAACAAGTCACAATGATAATGCGCCACAGTCACCTCAAACAATATGTGCAATGCAATGCAAGTATATGATGCAATCATGAAGTGAGATGAAATGCAATGCAATGCGGGTGTAATCAGGCCTAGCCCAATCACGTGTTCAATCCAACTCATGACCATACAACCCATCCTTTTAGGGACTTGCACCAATGGTAGAAACTACTATTCCTATTCCTTAAGAGACTTTCACTCACGGTGGAATACACCAGTAACACGGCATTCTTTTAGGGATTTTCACCCACGGAGGAAGCCACTTGTTCCATTCCTTTAGGGACTTGCACCCACGGTGGAAACACACCTGTATCAGTAACCCATTATTTTAAGGACTTCTTGTAGCGACCCAAACCATTTTTATTTTATTATTTATTTAGTTAATTATATTCATTTCCTTGTTTTGACTCTATCTGCCAAGTGGATCGCGAATCAGACAAGTTCCGATCGTGCGATGGTAATTGTGATGATTTTGTGGTCTTTGTGTGATGCATAGTAGTTTAACTTAAATTGTTTGAGCAAATGGCAATAGTGTAAATTTTTATGTTGTGATGAGGTGAATGGCTTGGATTGAGTAGTGAGATTTTAAGGGTTTGGATGTGAGTAGTTAAAAATTGAAGGTTGAGATTTAAGTGGTTAAATTTAGATGGCCTAGACTGTGCCACATGTCATTGAGAGATGTCTTGCATGGGAAGCTTGAGAGACAAGCCATTTTGAAATTTTGTTTGCTTTTCTTGGTGGAGAAGCTTGGAAAAGAAGACAATTTCATGTGTTGATTTATTTGGAGTTTGTGGTTTGATTCTAACAGGTAAGTATAGATTCATGAACATAAATAGATAAATCCTAGTTTCCTCTTCAATTTCACATGATTCATGCATGTTTTTGTGTTTGGTGTATGTGGATAGTTAGCCTAATGATTTGAATGTAGATGTTGTATGTTTTCTTGCTTACAATCCATATATGTTGTTCTCCTCATTTTTGTGTATTGAGAAATTTGGAAATAAACTAAAAACCCCTAAATTCTGGCCCATTCGCGACGTTCGGCAGTCTCTTAGGCACGCCAAACACGTCATCGAACGCTTTCTGGGCGCAAGGTGAACTCCTCGGCCCACCTAAAAGGCCGCCGAGTATGAACATCAAGAACAGGTCGCTGAGGACCAATTCGTCTCGCTGAAATGGGCTTCGGTGAGCCGAAGAGTTCACCGAGAAAGGACCACCTGGTTTTGTCGTCGAATCTCAGAGAAGTTCGCCGAGAGGGTCGTTGGACCAAGCTTCGGTGCGCCAAAGGGGTCGCCGAGGTGAGTTTTGAGGGCGTCGAAGACTCCACTGAAGACCCAGCCGAACTAGACCATTCATATTTAAGTTTTGATGTTATAAATTGATACATATTACCATTCATGGTGGATTGAGTTATGATGTAAAAATCACATATATGAAAGTTAGTAGAGATGATATGTTGAGAACCTAAAGGAATGAAATGTCATATGAAATAAATGGAGAAATGTGGATTACATACTTTAGATAGTTATCTTTCACACTGTACCCCACAAATATGTTTGTTTAGCTAATGTGCACGGTTCACAACACTTCATAGACTCTAGACCCCAGTGGTCGAAGAGTATGACTTTGTAACTCGAGACCTCACGGTTGTGTCCCGTGGATGGGAATGAGAGTGATGTGATTCCACATCTAGTGAGGAGACCAGCGGGATCGAGTTGAGGGAGTAGCTAACCCAATACACTATCCTTTGCCAAGGGGTATCAGACCCAAGGAACAGAGGTGGGCCTTTGTAATCTAGTCAAGTGTTGATGTCTTCCTGAGGGATACCGCAGGATGGCTGCAAGTCTCGGTCAAGGGACCACTGATCAAATTAAGTAGGGGAATTGTGCCTAGGTTGAAAACCCTTAAAACTAGGCTGTACACATAAAATAGCTCTATTCCATGTACCGTTACAATGGGGGGATGATTTCAAGTTGCTGGAACACCCTGGGGGAAATTCATGTTGTTGGGACACCCTAAATAGAGGCTGGATCAGGAGGAAAAAGTTCACCTTGACATTCTATCAGAGTTTGCATTTGCACAGCATGTAGGTTGTTTGATAAGTCACTTTCGTGATGTTTATAATTTAGGTGCATGTCATCGCATTTAATAATTAACCTTCCCCATGCATTGTATTGTTGTGTTCTTTCTGTTTGCTTGTGCTTGAATTATCGCGAATTGTTTAGACTCTAGGGTTTACCTTATATCTTCCTGAATCTATTTCTTACTGGCTAGTTAGCTCATGCTTTAAGCAAACATTTCAAGGAACTTAGACATCGTAGCCGCTGACAAGAACATTAAAGAAGAAGAAGTATACGAGGAAGAGGACGACTTCTATACGCCTCAGTGATTTCATTGTAAATTCTTGGACATTCTTTGTAATTATTTTTGATACACTACTAGTTATTTTCTTTTGTTGGAACATACTTAGGTTGTATCTTCTTAGTTAAAAATATGATTTCTAACCTAGAACTTGTATTTTGATCTTTCCGCTGCTATCTGATTGTAATTATGTAAATAGCTTTCCTATTTTCCTCTTGAATGTAATTCATTCAAATTTTGCCATTGTCTTTGAATCGACTGTCACTCTCCTTCCAAGGAAGTGAAGATCATTATCTGGACCCCGCTGGGCCCCCAGTGGTCTATTGGGTTCGGGTTGTGACAAAGTTGGTATCAGAGCTTTAGTTCTTCTTTTTAAATCAGATTTTTTGAGTTTTAAAGTTTTTGGAGTGTTGTGGTTTCAAAAGTTTCTGTGTGATGATTGTTAAGAACTAATCATCTGAAATTCTTACTTACAAGAAATTTGGATGTGTGAACTCTTTTACAGATACAAACTTCACACTTCTTCCATGGCTGTACGTAGAGGTCGGCATGCTCACTAGCCACAGTTAGAGGAGGATTACGTTAGGAGGAGGGGTCGTCGTGCCACTGATCCTCCATTGGCAGGGAACCAAGTGGATGATCCTCACCTTGTCGGTGTATATTAGGCCTTAGGGACATGGCCAATATGATGTAGAGGCAACAAGTCCAATTCTAGGCTGCAACACAAAGACGTGCTTCAAGTCTAGGGGTTTCAAGAAGCTTGGACCCACACCATTTAGGGGAGTTGTGGACCCTTTAGAGGCACATAATTGGATTGACTCTATTGAGCACATCTTCGAGGCAATGAAGGTGGAGGAGATGGGCATGGTTTGGTATGCAGCTTTCATCCTAGAAGGTCAAGCACGCCGGTAGTGGAAGTCTACACTTAGTATCGCAGCTGTCGGCACATGGAAGAGATTCAAGGAAGTCTTCTACAAGGAGTACTTCCCTAAGACATTACGGAGATGGAATTCATGAAGTTAGAACAGGGGACTATGACGGTGATGGAATATGCCGCCAAGTTCACTAAGTTGTCCCAATTAGCTCAGTACGCCGTAGATGATGAGGAGAAGAAGGCCTTCCGATTCGAGTGCGGATTGAGGCCCAACATTTGTAGTAGATTGGTGGTGAGAGACTTCACCGAATATCATCAAGTTGTGGATTGTGCCATAAAGGTTGAAAGAGATATAGTGGAATTCAGAAAGAACGTGGATCTGAGGAACGCGAAGAGCGGTCTGAGACCAAGCAGCTCTAAGGCAATGCATTTGAAGCGCAGAAGCGCAGAGAATGCAAGGACTTTCCAATTCTCAGAGTTTTGAGAATGTACCTATGCGGTGTCACAATTGCGGGAGGCGAGGTCATAGTTTCAGGGATTGTCGTGCACCACGGAATCCTAATCAGAACTTCTTCTAGGGTTAGCAACCTCAGCCTTAGCAGCAGCAGCTTGTGCCCAGGGCACACTATGTCCAAAACCCAGTCCCTATCCAGCAATTGCCACCTTTCAAGGGAACCAGGAGCGGACCCCCTCAGCCCCGACTTCAACCGCAACCTTAGAAGGCCAAGGTATTTTCCATCGAGCCTCAGCAGAGCGAGGTTATGGGAGGTATCAATCAACTCTCCCATATTTCAGCACGTGTACTATTTGTCAATGGTTCACAGTCTTGGTTTGCACATAAAAAACTTAGAAGAAAGTCTTGTATTAGTGAACCCAGTAGGAGGCACATCACAGTTAGATATGGTGTGTAAGTCTTGTTTGATCGTAATAGATGAGTTTACTCTACCCATAGATTTGATAGTGTTGGACATGCAAGAATTTGATATTATCTTGGGAATGGACTCGCTAATTGCACACCACGTGCAGATACACTGCCATAACCGAGTTATCTCTTTTCTAACCCCGGAAGGTGATCTCGTGGAAGTCATGGGTTCAAGTTTAGGGATGCCCAACCTATCTGCCTGTTTAGACCATGGGTCTAGTGAAGAGGAGGAGTGGGAAGGTATTCCTGTTGTGTGCCAATTCAGGAGGGTATTTCAAGATATCCCGAGATTGCCACCTAAGCGAGAAGTAGAACTTTGAATCGAGTTGGTCACAAGAGCTCAACCTATCACATTACCGACTTATCGTATGGCGCCTATCGAGTTAGTTGAATTAAGGAAGCAGTTGGACGAACTTCTTGCGCTACAATTCATTCGGCCTAGTTCATCACCTTGGGGAGCGCCTGTCTTTTTTGTGAAGAAGGATGGATCACTCAGACTATGCATTGACTACAGGAAACTGAATCATGTCACTGTGAAGAATAAGCACCCATTGCTGCGTATCGACGACTTATTCGACCAGTTGCAGAGAACGTCGTATTTCTCAAAGATAGATCTCAGATCCGGCTGTCACCAACTACGGATCAGGGAAGCGGATGTTCCGAAAACAGCGTTCAGGACCCGTTATGGACACTTCGAGTTCATAGTTATGCCATTTGGGTTGACTAACGCCTCAGCAACATTCATGGACATGATACAGAGAGTCTTCAAACCATATCTAGACAAGTTCCTCGTGGTATTCATTGATGATATATTGATTTATTCAAAGTCGGTGGAAGAGCACGAAGAACACCTTGGTATCGCCTTGCAAACCTTAGTGGACCATCAATTGTACGCGAAGTTTTCTAAGTGCCAATTTTGGAAGGGTGAAGTGAAGTTCCTAGGACATGTAGTGTACAAGGAAGGCATCACGATGGATTCTAGTAAAGTAGAAGCAGTCTCTAGTTGGGAGCAGTCGAAGAACGTCACAGAGATTTGCAGTTTCCTCGGGTTAGCAGGATATTTTCGGAGATTCATTAAAGGGTTTTCGAGTATTGCAGCATCGCTAACCAATCTCACGCGGAAGGACGTCAAGTTCATTTGGGATGACGCTTGCCAGGCCGCGTTCACTACTCTCAAGGAGAAGCTTATTATTGCACCGGTTCTCACCATCCCTATTAGCGGCATCGACTTCGTAGTCTACACCGACGCATCGTTATCCGGACTCGGGTGTGTTTTGACTTGTAGCGTATGCTTCAAGGCAGCTGAAGACGCATGAGAAGAACTACCCCACTCATGATTTGGAGCTTGCGGCAATCGTATTTGCACTAAAGAGTTGGAGACATCACTTGATTGGCGAGACTTTCGAAGTATTCTTAGATCACAAAAGTCTCAAGTACCTGTTCTCTCTGAAGGACTTGAACATGCGTTAAGGGAGGTGGATCGAGCTCATAAACGACTACAATTTCTCCTTTCAGTATCATCCTGGCAAAGCCAATGTCGTGGCAGACTCAACCGAAGACCCAGGAGTGTCGTGGCGCATCTACTATTTCAAGAATGGAAATTGTATAAATCCCTTGCAGATCTCAGTGTCACGCCCTTGACCCCGTAACACAAATCTCTAAGCGGAATGGCACGGATCACGAGGTGAGACCTTCGGGATCCATTTCTGGACCGCGGATTGCTATACCAGAACCAAGATAAGATGAAATAAAACATATATTTATTTAACACAGAGTTTGCGGAAGTGAAATACAATAACATAAATAATGAAATCAACTAACTACAGAAGCTCAGCTGAGCCTTTATTACAATAACTCCAAAATACATGGTTTGTAAACAAAAGTAAAGTAAATGACATAAATGAATAGCTACGAGGCTCACGACCTCACTCTGACTTAACCTGCAACATAAAACGTCGCAGTGAGCTTGGAATGCTAAGTACAAAGACTGACTTACCTCAATCATAACATTAGTTCCAGATAATATATTCGAAATAACATCAATTACAACATGCAAATTCATTTATGATATGATATGATATGTATGTC
>JAUPMG010122277.1:1593-11724 GCA_031762675.1 Pachysandra terminalis | reverse complement strand
TAGATCTAATATTATATGTTCATGGATTTACTTGTTTAGATCTATAGAAAAAATAGGTTATTATGTGTTTGATGTTTGGATCACATGAGTAGGCTTTAGAGACTGAAATATGATTGTTAAGGCCTTAAACAATATTGGCTATGAGTATAGGCACGAAGCCTTAGAAGAAAACCCAAAAAATTGGCTGATTTCTACATTCGACAGCTACCAAGTAACTACCAAAAACCCAGAAAAATGGTATACTCTCTGGACTATCTACCGAGGCTCGGCAGGAGTGCTACCAAGGTGTTCGGTAGGAGTCTCGGCAGCTACCGAGGTCTAAATGGATCCAAAATTTAGGTATGTGTTTCCTAGTGAGTTGTACATATGCATGTATAGTTGGTTTATGAGCAAAAGATCTAGAACTGGTCGAATTATAAAAAGTGTAAGAGAAGGTCTAAAATTCAGGATTATCGGACCGATTCGGATGAGACAAGAGATGATATCAATTCAAAGGTTTTGGATACAATCATAGGATCTCAATATAGGATTAGTATGATTAGAACTGGTCACGTAGGACTTGATTGGTTGAATGGTGTTTTTAGCATCTAATGTTGACTTATGTTTGCCTTGTGTCGACCTTGATGAACGTCTTTGATGTTGAATAAGGGTACAGTGAGTATCTATGTTTGTGAATATGATCTTTGGTTGATACTGTATGACTTGAATTTCTAATCGGATGGGTGAGCTTCCACCATGGGTGAAAGTCCCTAAACGGAAAGGTTTGGTATGGGTGTATTCCACTGTGGGTGAGAATCCCTAAAGGAAGGTCTTGTTACAGGCGAGTTTCGGTGCAAGTCCTTAAAAGAATGGGTTACTGATACAGGTGGGTTCTACCGTATGTGCAAGTCCCCAGAAGGATGAGTCGTATGGTCGTGAGTTGGATTGAGCACGTGATTGGGCTAGGCCTGGTCACACCTGCATTGCATTGCACTTCATCTCATTTCATGATTGCATCATGCACTTGCATTGCATTGCACATGATGATTGAGTGACTGAGATGCATTATCATTGGTAACTTGTTTGAATTGATTGTGAATGTGATTGGGTAGCATCGGTTGTAGCAAGGTGGGACCTTGTGAATATTGATACTGGTTATGTGTGTGCTTCCACTGTGGGTGAAAGTCCCTAAAGGAAGGTTGGTTGAAGCATGGTGGGACCATGTGGTGTTTGTATGTAAGCATAGTGAGACTATGTGTATCATATATGATATGTGTTTATGTGAAAGGTTGGCCGTAGCATGGTGGGACCATGTGATGTTTGTTTATGTGTTGATTAGTTGTAGCATGGTGGGACCATGTGGTGTTCGTTTATGTGTTTGATTGGCCGTAGCATGGTGGGACCATTTGGTGTTTGTTGTGGAACCTAGTGTAACTATGTGATTGCTGTAATCTTTGTTGTTGTATCACATGGTGGGACCATGTGTATGCATGTATGTGTGTATGTTTTGGAACATGGTGGGACCATGTGGAATCTGGTTGAACATGATGGGATCATGTCAGTAGCATTAATATAGTGAGACTATGGGATTTGTGAATTATTGACGGGTTATGACTGGATGTTGTATGGCTTCCATGTGAATAGTGATTTCATATGATGATTGTATTATCCATACTAACATGTGAGATTTAGTATGATGATAAGATTAAATACATTTGACTGTGATATTATATGTTGGTTGAAATGCATGTAATGAATCGTATTGTTATGCATGTATAAAAGTAAATATTGTAGTATAGTTGGAATTCTCTACTAGGCTTCGGCTGATCCTTATCTCTATAGGTAATCGGATTGTCTGAGTCTTGGCTGGCTTCTGGAGAGGAGATTTTACTGTTGAGATACTTTTGCTTTTAAGACTACATGACTTTACTTATTTGGGTTTATTTTATTTGGTTTGACCCCATACGGGCAAAAATTGTAATAGAGATCTTTTAGACTTTGATCACTTTGTTTGTGGGTTGATGCTCAACATATTTTTGTTTGAGCTATGGTTTCAATTTTGAGAGACCTCCACTGGTGTATATATTTTGTTGAGACTCTGATTCAACTAGGTAAGGGTTGATTATATGGCTGGTTATCCGTATCCACGTGGTGGGTTCGAAGGTCAGTTCCTAGGAATCCTCGAGATCCCATATTTCGGATTTAGGGCGTGATAGAGGTGATATCAGAGCTCTAGGTTTTAAGTTTTCTAGGCTTTGGGAAAATCTTAGATTATGTTGAAAACCTAGGATGAGAACCTAGAAACATGTGAACCTAGGGGCCACTTTTGTGAATCGTATAAAATATAATTTGATATAGTGTGTGAATATAATGTGGTACGTTTATATTCCTAAGTTTGAATATAGTTATGTATGCATAAGTTAGAATAGGATTATCACATTATGTACTTAGAGACTCTTTATTGTGTAGATGGTTGGACGTATGCGCAATGTCACAGCAGGAGAGGGATTATCCAATGGGGACGAGGATCCTAGGTTGTCAGGGATTTACCAAGTATTAGGAGATATGGCCACTGCCCTTCAAGGTGAGCAGACCATGAGACAAACCCAAACAACAAATCCTAGAAACAATAATGGGGGAGGAATGTCATGGCTAAAGAAGTTTAAGAAGCTATCTCCACCCTACTTTGATGGAAGTAGAGAGCAGATGTGGGCTCGGGACTGGATGGAAGAGTTAGAGAAGATCTTTAAGGCGATGGGCTACCCAACTGACCAGAGGGTGAAGCTGGCCGTATTTATGCTGAAGAGAGAGGCCTACCATTGGTACAAGATGGTAGTGAGGGCCCAATGACAGATTAAAGAATGAGAAGAATTCGAAACACAATTCGTTGAGATATGCTTCCTGAGAAGCTACAAGAGAGCTATGGCCGTGGATTTTATGAAGTTGGAACAAGGCTCCCTCACAGTGAGCCAATATAAGGGACATTTTTCTATGCTGTCGCGTTTCACACCACAGATGGTAGCCAACGAAAGTGACAAAGTTGCCAAATTCGAGGAAGGACTTCGACCTGAGATCAGGTTGAAAGTGGTAGTATTAGGGCTGAGGAATTGCACCCAAGTCCTCGATTGTGCGCGATGGGTTGAGAGGGACAATCCACTTCCAGCACAACAAAGGGATGCTTCTCATGCAGATAACAGTCAGAAAGGAGGAAAGAGAGCAATGAATGATGATTATCGCAAGAAGGTGGAACCAAGGCAGGAAGCCACTTCTAATGCTCCTATCGCTGTACCATTCATCCAGCATCGACCACCTCAGATGACTTGCTTTTACTACAGCAAGCCTGGGCATTACAAGAACGACTGCAGAGAGAGAATTCAGGTAAAACGCTTGGGACAAAAAACTGATGGATCTGAGCCTAGGGGACAAGTGCATTCCCTGACAGATGGAACAGTGCAAAGAGATGAAGATGCCAACAATGTCGTGGTGGAAGGTATTCTCACAGTATTCCATTCACCTGCTAGTGTATTGTTTGACTCTGGTGCTACGTATTCTTTCATATCAGTCAATTTTATGCATGCTTTGGGTCTTAGACCATCTATAATGAGTAAACCACTACACATAACAACTCCCGTAGAAGGATTAGTTACACTTAACAATATCTGCTTGGATTGTGTCGTTAGAGTTGGGGATCGAAATTTTGAGGCCGATCTAGTAGCACTGTCTATGACTGAGTTCGATATTATACTTGGCATAGATTGGCTATCGGCCTATCACGCCAAGGTGGATTGCTTTGGTAAGGAGGTCACTTTTGACATTCCTGGAGGAGAACAAGTAAAAATTCTAAGGAAGGCAAATGATGAGTGCCAGGAAGAGTTTTTGGGATTATTAGAGGGCAACAAAGGAGAATCCTTGGAAGAGATCCCAGTAGTAAAAGACTTTAATTGAGTATTTCAAGAGATACCTGGACTACCACCGTTGAGAGAAGTAGAGTTCTGCATCGAGCTGGTGCTGGGCATTTCACCCATATCATTGGCCACGTACCGCATGACACTGGTGGAGCTAGAAGAACTCAAGAGACAACTTGATGAATTGATGAGCATGAGTTTCATTAGACCGAGTGTTTCACCGTGGGGAGCACCGGTGCTTTTTGTAAAGAAGAAGGATGGGTCTATGAGGCTGTGCATCGACTATAGATAGCTGAATAGGGTCACCATCAAGAACAACTATCCTTTACCGAGGATTGATGACTTGTTCAACCAACTTAGAGGAGCCCGATATTTCTCCGAGATCGACTTGAGGTTGGGGTACCGTCAACTGAGAATCAAGGATAGTTACATACAGAAGACGACTTTCAGAACGAGGTATGGTCACTACGAGTTCATGGTAATACCTTTCGGTTTGATGAACGCCCCAGCCGCTTTTATGGATATGATGCATTGGGTGTTCAGACTGGTGCATGAAAAGCACTTGAGCATAGCGCTGCAGATACATTCGGATCATCAACTATATGCTAAGTTCAGCAAATGCAACTTTTGGAAGAATGAAGTCAAATTCCTTGGACACGTGGTATCAAGAGCGAGAATATTTGTAGATCCTGCAAAGATCGAAGATGTGTTGAGTTGGGAGAGACCCAAGAACGTGGCAAAAATCAGAAGTTTTATGGTTTGGCTGGTTACTACAGAAGGTTTGTTGAGGAATTTTCTAAGATCTCTGCCCCATTAACGAATTTAACAAAGAAATAAGTCAAGTTTCAATAGGATGACAAGTGTGAGGTAGCATTCGAAGAACTAAAGAAGAAACCGACCTCGGCTCTAGTACTTATCATTTCAGTTAGTGGGAAGAAGCTATTGGTGTACACAGATGCGTCACTGATGGGTTTGGGTTGCGTCCTTATGCAAGAAGGACAAGTTGTGGCTTGCGCCTCCTGACAACTCAAGGTGCACGAGCGTAATTACCCAACGCACGACCTGGAGTTGGCCACAGTGGTGTTCGCACTGAAACTATGAAAACATTACCTCTATGGAGAAGACTTTGAGCTCTTTACTGATCACAAGAGTTTAAAGTACTTATTCACTCAAAATGAGCTAAATATGAGGCAGAGGAGGTGGATGGAATTAGTCAATGACTATGTCACGACATTCCAGTACCACCAGGGGAAGGCAAACATAGTTGCAGATGCTTTGAGCAGAAATCCCCGGAATATGTTGTCCTATTTACCGAGGCAAGAACAAAGTCTGATTGAAGCCTTCAGTAACTTGAATGACCAAGATAGAGGTAAAGAGAATGGAGGGCTATTGTTTAGCTTGGTAGTGAGACCGTCGATCATGGATAGGGTCAAAAGTCAGATCTATACTTACAGTCGCTGGCAGCAGATGAGTCCAAGCCAGACTGGGTATTATCAGTAGATGGAGTGATCAGATACAGGGGTAGACTTTGTATTTTGAATGACGAGACAATTAAGAATGAGATTCTTGGAGAGGCACACAAGTTCAGGTATTCCATTCACCCTGACAACACTAAAATGTATCGGGATTTGAGAAAGGCTTATTGGTGGTCCGGCATGAAGAGAGATGTAGCACAGTTTGTGGCTCGATGCCTTACATGTCTGCAAGTCAAGGCTGAACACATGAGAACAACCAGATTACTTCAACAGATGGACAGATTGAAAGGGTCAATCAGATACTGGAAGATGTGCTACAGGCATGTATTTTAGATTTCAAAGGGAACTGGAGTGACCATCTTCCTTTGCTAGAATTATCCTATAATAACAGCTATCAGTCGAGTATTGGGATGGCACCGTTTAAGGCTTTGTATGGAAGGCCATGCAGGTTGCCCGCATGTTGGGATGAAGTGAGCAAGAGTAGTTTACTTGGACCTGAAATTATCCAAGAGACAACTGAAATGGTGAAAATCTTCAGGAAGCGACTTCTAGCAGCTCAGAGTCGACAGAAAAGCAAAGCAGATCATAGAAGAGGAGAGCTAGAGTTTGAACTGGATGATTACGTATTCTTAAAGGTTTCATCGATGAAGGGTGTTATGAGACTTGGAAAGAAAAGGGAAGTTAGCGCCTCGCTTTGTTGGACCCTTCGAGGTATTAGAACGCATCGGTAAGGTGGCATGCCGTCTAGCCTTGCCATATCAGTTGGGAGCAGTCCACAATGTCTTCCATGTTCTATGCTAAGGAAGTATGAACCGAATCCTATGCACGTCGTTGACTGGACTGATTTACCGATAGAGGACGATTTGACATATGAAGAAGTACCGGTAAGGATCATGGACCGGAAGGAGCAGAAACTGTGGACAAAGACCATTCCCTTGGTGAAAGTACAATGGAATCATCACGATGAAGCAGAAGCTTAGTGGGAACTAGAATCGGAGATTCGGGAGCGATACCCGACACTATTCGATAATCGAGGTATGTATTAAATTTCGAGGTCGAAATATCCTTAAGGGGGAGAATGTAATGACCCCGACCCTATCATTTAATTTAATGATTAAATGGTAGTTAATCCTATTTAAAATCGTAGGATTTACTTGTTATTAAAGGGGGCTGCTGGAATGGACCTTTATGTAAATTTGTAAAGTTGGTGATTAATTGTGTTATTTATGTGAATTAGGTGTAATGGGCTTGGACCCAACACAACAGAACTGATTAGACGTGTAGGCTGGCTGTATAGGCCCATTGGACAAAGGTGAGGGCACAATGGACTTTTACTGTCTAATTTGAATTAGAGAGAGTGAGATAATGGGTTCTCTCACTAACACACGTAATATCTTAGGAGAGAGAAATCATCTGATTGTCTCACACGATCAAACGAAGGAGGAGAAGGAGAACTTGTGTTACATAAATCTGGGTTTGAAGGAAGAAGAAGAATGAGAGGGGAAAAAAGGTTTTGGTGAATCTTGTTGCTGGAATCTACATAGATCAGATCTAAGGAAACGAGGTAGGGATTCTTACGTTTCTATGGTAACTAGTTTTATGTATGATTTCAATACTATAGATATAAATGGAATGCATGTTCTTGATGTGAAAGCATGTTAAATCTAAGATCTAGAGAAACTAGAAATGAGGCAAGCTAGGTTGTTTATTTGATTCGTGTGCTTAACTTGTGTTGCTGTGTTTTCCTGAGTTATTGTATATTTATAAGGACTGTAAGTATGTTCTTAGATCTAGTATTATATGTTCATGGATTTACTTGTTTAGATCTGTAAAACAAATAGGTTATTATGTGTTTGATGTTTGGATCACACGAGTAGGCTTTAGAGACTGAAATATGATTGTTAAGACCTTAGAAAATATTGGCTATGAGTGTAGGCACGAAGCCCTAGAAGAAAAACCATAACATTGGCTGATTTCTACGTTCGACAGGAGTCTCGGCAGCTACCGAAAAGCCAGAAAATGGCATACTCTCTGGACTATCTACTAAGGCTCGATAAGAGTGCTACTGAAGCTTTCGGTAGGAGTCTCGGTAGCTACCGAGGTCCAAATGGACCAAAAATTTAGGGAAGTGTTCCCTAGTGAGTTGTACACATGCCTATATAGTTGGTTTGTGTGCAAAACATCTAGAATTGGTCGAATTATGAAAAGTGTAAGAGAATGTCTAAAATTCAGGATTATTGGACTGATTCAAATGGGACGAGATGATATCAATTCAAAGGTTTTGGATATGATCATAGGACCTCAAGATAGGATTAGTATGACTAGAAATGGTCGCGTAGGACTTGATTGGTTGAATGGTGCTTTTAGCATCTTATGTTGACTTATGTTTGCCTTGTGTTGACCTTAATGAATGTCTTGTATATTGAATGAGGGTACAATGAGTATCCATGTTTGTGAATATGGTCTGTGATTGACACTGTATGACTTGAATTTCTAATCGGATGGGTGAGCTTCCACCATGGGTGACAGTCCCTAAAAGGAAATGTTTGGTATGAGTGTATTCCACCCTGGGTGAGAGTCCCTAAAGGAAGGTCTTGTTACAGGTGAGTTTCCACCGTGGGTGCAAGTCCCTAAACGGAATGCGTGTTACTGGTGTATTCCACCATGAGTTCAAGTCTCTTAAGGAATAGGAATGGTAGCTTTCCTCCGTGGGTGCAAGTCCAAAAAAGAATGGGTTACTGATACAGGTGGGTTTTACCATTGGTGCAAGTCCCTAAAATGATGGGTCGTATGGTCGTGAGTTGGATTGAGCACGTGATTGGGCTAGGCATGGTCACACCCTCATTGCATTACACTTCATATCATTTCATGATTGCATCATACACTTGCATTGCATTGCACATGATGATTGAGTGACTAAGATGCATTATCATTGGTAACTTGTTTGAATTGATTGTGAATGTGATTGGGTAGCATCGGTCGTAGCAATGTGGGACCTTGTGAATATTGATACTGGTTATGTGTGTGCTTCCACTGTGGGTGAAAGTCCCTGAAGGAAGGTTGGCCATAGCATGGTGAGACCATGTGGTGTTTGTACGTAAGCATAGTGAGAGTATGTGTATGATTTATGATATGTGTTTATATGGAAGGTTGGTCGTAGCATGGTGGGACCAAGTGGTGTTTGTTTGTGTTGATTGGTTGTAGCATGGTAGGACCATGTAGTGTTCGTTTATGTGTTTGATTAGCCGTAGCATGGTGGAACCATGTGGTGTTTGTTGTGGAACCTAGTATAACTATGTGATTGCTGTAATCTTTGTTGTTGTATCACATGGTGGGACCATGTGTATGGATGTATCTATGTATGTTTTGGATCATGGTGGGACCATGTGGAATCTAGTTGAACATGATGGGATCATGTGGGTAGCATTAATATAGTGGGACTATGGGATTTGTGAATTATTGACGGGTTATGACTTGATGTTGTATGGCTTCGATGTGAATAGCAATTTCATATGATAATTGTATTATCCATACTAGTACGTGAGATTTAGTATGACGATAAGATTAAATACATTTGACTATGATATTATATGTTGGTTGAAATGCTTGTAATGAACTGTATTGTTATGCATGCATAAAAATTGATATTGTAGTCTCGTTGGATTTCTCTACTAGTCTTCGGCTAATCCTTATCTCTACAGGTAATCGGATTGTTTGAGTCATGGCTGGCTTCTGGAGAGGAGATTTACTATTGAGATACTTTTACTTTTGAGACTACATGACTTTACTTACTTAATTTGAAACCCTTACTTTTGAGACTTCATGACTTTACTTCCTTGATTTGAAACCCCCCCCCCTTCATGCGGGCAGAAATTGTAATAGTGATATTTTAGACTTTGATCACTTTGTTTGTAGGTTGATGCTCAACATAGTTTTGGCTAAGCTATGGTTTTAATTTTGAGAGACTTCCGCTGGTGTTTATATTTTTTTGAGACTCTGATTCAACAAAGTAAGGGTTGATTATGTGACTGGTTATCCGTATCCATGTGGTGGGTCCGAAGGTCAGTTCCTAGGAATCCTCGAGATCCCATATCTCGGATTTGGAGCGTGAAATAGTATATGATGATTGATATGTTATGTGATAGCATGGGATATAAATTTATGGATGCTAATTGGGCCTTAACAACTCGCGCCTTTTTATGCGAATATATTCCAAGTCATCATGGAAAATCAGAGTTTCGATGCGGGACATGTGATGTGAACTGCTACCGTAGGATTTGTTTTAAGTTATTCTTAGACTTTGTTTTGGGAATTTTTAGATGTAATGGATTTAAGAAGACCAAATCGTATTTCCTTAAATAATGGTTTAATTGGATGTAATGATGTTTGGATTAAGTTTTATTGAGTCTTCCGCTTTGTTTTACTTTACTCTGATTATATATCGTGTATGTTGGTTTTTGAATTCAAGAGTTGGATTCGAAGGTTGCGAGATCCGCAATCTCGAATTTTGGGGTGTGACACTCTTTCTCGTTGGGTTTCACTTTCTTTTTTTTTCTTTCAATGTAGATAATTATTTGTTAACTCTCCCACGCTCTCACTCTCACACACATCTCATTGGGTTTTTGTCTTCTTCTTCTTTTTTTTTTTTGGTCTTTTACCAATATAGATACTGATCTGTTATCTCTCTCGCCCTCTCACACGCACTGACGCATAGGGTACAACCCTCTCTCTCTCTCTCTCTGTTTTTTTTTTTTTTTTTTTTTTTTTTGATC
>JAUPMG010122266.1:0-11724 GCA_031762675.1 Pachysandra terminalis | reverse complement strand
GCTACCAAACACATATTTAATTTTAAAAAGTGCTTATATAAGCTATAAGCTGCAATAAGTACTTATAGAAGCCGGGCGAACCGCAGCCTAAGGGTCCTTCCAAGCTTGGTCTCTTCCCTGCTATTATCAACGTCACAGCAGATAGAGAAAAGAAAACATCCATGTACTAGCTTGATAAGCAAAGAACATAGTACTGAATTCGATGACAGTTGAATTGGGCATTAAGCTGCTACTGAGGGTACCTGCTCGTTTATCAGTTTTACAGGTTTTACAGCACTTGTATCACATGCTAACAGTACTACATATATATTTTAGAAACTTCACCATTGTCTTCTCTGTTTCTCTTTATGCAAATTCTTCATTGCTTAAAAGGAAAATGTAATAATTACTGAAGGATTTCCTTTCCTTCACAACGCAAGTATATTATTGGCCATGTAAATAATTTTTTTTTAATGGATAGATGTAACTTTTTTTTTCCCATGTGTACTCGAAAACTTTTTGTGCTTCTGTAGGCGGTTTGCACAGAAGCAGGGATGTTTGCTCTGAGGGAGAGGAGGGTCCATGTGACACAGGAAGATTTTGAAATGGCAGTGGCAAAGGTGATGAAGAAGGAGACCGAAAAGAACATGTCCTTGCGAAAGCTGTGGAAGTAAATTCCTCAAATAATATACGCTTTCTTTTGTTTTTTAATGTTGCATTGGGAATAGAAGCAGAACTTCACTTCACATTGATACTTTTCTGTATCAAGTTTTTTCTACTACTGGAAAGCATCAATCCACCGTTTGCCCAATTACTTTTCTTGTTGTTTCGCAGATACATTGATTTGTTGGAACTTCATGGTTCTGCTTTGCTTACAGAAACTGTACTTATCAAATTGAACTCTCAGTTAATTTTTTTCATTATATGCGGAAGGAATTTGCCCTGGCGCTATAGTGGTCTGCCCTTTTAACTATCTGATTTGTTCGAACTTCATTGAAGAAGATGGACAAAAAGAACTCAACTGATTTTATGTTTATCGTACATTAGGGTTCTTATTCAAATGGCTTCTGAGATACCGGCCATGATGATTCCTAGCCTTAACCAATCGACCCTTTTCATGTTCCAGAAGATTGTCAAATATACTGATCACAGGTTTCCCCTTTCCTGTAGACCTGATGATTAGAAGGAATCCACTCACAGGCGTGGCAGAACACAGAGAGAGAGAGAGAGAGAGAGAGAGAGAGAGAGAGAGAGAGAGAGGCTCTTGGAATGGCAGAATGGAGCTACTGGACACTGTTGCATCTGCAGGTAGACACCGAGCTACCTTCGAAAACAGCCTTGAAACAGAATGGAGTACTAAATCTGTCGACATCTATTTTCATTGCCCACACCATCTTGTACCTATCCGACTAACTAAACAACGATTCACATTTCATACTCGTGGTGGCCGGACAGAAAAGCAATACAGGGAAGTGCACCATTTCGTCCGTCCCACCAGAAGAATGATAGAAACTGACCCAATTGAATCACCATAACATTTATCTGGGGACAGACAATACAGATAGAAAATGGTTAAAATCTACAGATATTGTGCATGCAGTGCACTGCAGGCATCTAGTTTGGTTGAGCAATGGCTCAAAAGTCTTGTGATTCTTAAAGTGGCATTATAACTGCACAGATCTCTTCATCAACTGTAAAGTAATTTCATTTTGCCACAGTTCAGTCAGCTAGCAAGACATATGAGCCAGATTTACATTCTGGTCTTTTTTTTTTAAAAGAAATGTAAAATCACTTGGCCTTTTCCTGATTCGTTCTTTAATGAAAACTTGACAAACAAATACATATATCATAGCTCTGAATCCTGGATAATTCACACAAGTGAAGGAACTTCTTATAACTTCCATTACCTCTTCAATATTCTCTCTTCAGTCTTATCTACAAAAGCTGGAGTAATTTCAGACGATCTTCATGCTCAGGGTCCAGTTTTGGTGGCGCATAGCACCCACAAAGATCCTCCACTACATACTCCTGAAATTTTACAGAGTATAAGAGCCAAAATATATAAATTTTGCTTGGGACTAGTGGTGAAACTTGAAAGTAAGCAAGGTAGGGTCAGGTTTAGAAAATCATATGGCCCATTGTAATTGGCTAAGATGAACTACAAAAAGGAAATGATTCAACAAATTCATTTTATAAAGTTAAATTTAGGGCTACGAGATTGAGAATTCATATGGTGCAGCAGGCTTGAAAGGAAATGGCCATAAATAACTTTTTGAAGTGATCATAATTCTTGTCATAATATGATTTTCGACTATGGTAAGGGGAAAAAGCACCGCGCGTCCTCTACAGCGGGATGGTTGCAACCATCCTTACAACATCAATTAGAGGAAGCCACGTGGACAGTGCAGGCCTCGGTAAAAAGGGTGACTAACATTTCTAAAACCCTAAGAGACCTATAAACCTAAAACCGGTTTCTACCTTAACCGGTGACGGCCATGTACACATGGCGCTCTCTAATTGGTACTGTAACGATGGCTGTAACATCCCGCTGTAGAGGACGGGGAGCCGGGAAAAGGGCCCCTAGAACATAAGTTAGATTACCTATATACTTAAATGTCCTATCATCAGACAAAGCATAATGAGGCAGAGAGTCCTAGTTTCCTTTTGAAGAAAAAAGCAATCTGTAAGTGAATTCTATTACTGTTTATGATAAAAGAAGATCGTGAAAACTAACCCTTGTCAGTTCCCTTTTGGTGAGGATGTGGTAGTGTCTCTGCCAGATCCTCTGGATTGCCATAGTGGCAGCCAGAAAACCATATGCAATGCCAAGGATGGCGAAGATGATGACAAAAATTATAACCAGGGCAAAGCAGGCTTCCATTGATGCCGGGAAGCAATCCAAGATGCCCCATCCGTAGCAGCAATTCCGGCAGCCAGCCATACAAGGGTCGCTATTATGGAAGGAGGAGCAGTGTAGTATGAGCCCGAAAAACCCGAGCAGCACAAAGAAGGCCAGTACGCCTGTTGTTATTCAAAGAAATATCAAAAGATGTATACATCAACGATCATTAAAAACTTTGGATGTAACTGTCAAACAAGAAACAAATTTGAAGAGAATAATATTGTGAGCAAGATACTTTTTTTTTTGTTCTTTTTTATTTCCTTACTCTTTTCCTTTTAATTTACATTTCAAATAAAGCAAATTTAATCTTTTAGAATAAAGAAGAATCAAGTTACCACATAAAGCACCATCTGGATTGACTTAATTTTGATTGATTCAGAAAAATGATTGAATTTTTAAAGTGGACTAGGATATTTAAACAGACTAGTTGGCCTTCATCTGAGTATACAATAAAAAATTCCAAAAAGTTACAAATTACTTTTTTATTCTTTTTCTAAACTCTCTTGGTTTGACTCTCCTTCTACTTCCCATTGACTTTTCTCATCCCTTTCCTCTTCCCCATTCTTCTCCCATGACAGAGGAATTCAGAACAGAAACAGCTACTATTGCGAGGTTGAGCTCCTCCTCTCTTTCTGCTTCTTCTTCCTCTCTCACTGAATCTGCACTTTCTTGGTCATATCATTGAAATTTCAAACATAGAGTGGTTCCAGTAATGTGGTTTTATTTTATTTTTTTCAATTGCTTGAATGCAACCAAAAAGTCCTGAACTTTCAGAGAGGGTTTTTCTGATCAGAAACTGTGCACTGTAATGTCTTGAGATTGAAAAAAAAATGATGTTTAGGCACTATTAACTCATGAAGAGGGTTTCTGAGGCTTGAGAATAAAGATTGGCTGCATGGCACTGATTTTGTTTCCTCTTCTCCACAAGAATTCTCTTGTTTTTCCTGTTTCAAGTGTTCCTAGGATTTGATGTGAGAACCACTCTGAAGGATGTCATATTGGGGTTACTCACCTACGGCATTTTGACAATATTGGGAGTACCAATTCTTTTCAATTTTCTATTTCCTCCTCCACTTCCTAACTAATGTACATTTTTATTTTTTGTTCACCTCCCACTACACCTACTCCCCCTCTCTGAGTTGTGTAAATGTGTGTTAATATTCAGTTTGAGTCTTGAAGATAACCAAATATTGCTTGATTGTTAAATTGCTTTTCTATTAACCCTTCAAACGTTAATAATTCTAGGATATTCATTTACAGTATTGATAAGTAAAACTAAGCTTGGACTAAGGCTACATGATTTCTTCTACTCACATTTTAACAAATAATTCTCAATTTGTAAGGTTCTATGAATTTTCTTCTGTTCATATGAGCGTATGCAGCATAACTTCCAGTTTAGTGTCGGTTCATGGTGCTCACAGGTTAGAGAAAATTCAGAGGTATTTCTCGTGGGAAGTCAATGGTCCTATAAATGACCATTTAGTTAGTTGAGACATGGTGTGTAGGGGTAAGAGGAATGGTGATCTCGGGTTAGGAAATACACTGGCCAGAAACTTGGCGCTGTTGGGTAAATAATTATGGAGGTTCAGCACTACAAAAGATTGCTTGGCAATCAAAGTCATTACTAGCATCTATGGTACTCACAACAATGGCTTGAAAATTAACCCCAATGTGAACATATACAATACCAGTCTATGGACAGCCATTGCTTCTCTTGCACCTTTGTTTTATCTTGCATAGTGTAGGTCTGGGTCCTGTTGTCCTGGCAAGATAGTTGGTGGGGTAATGACATCTTGTTCTCACGTTATCCCCGCATCTTCAGACTGTTAACGGACAAAGAAGATAGGGTGGCAGATGTATTGTCTTGGTCTTCAGAAGGCCTGGTTCAGAACTTGCACTTAACGCGTGATCCTGGATCGGCTGATCTCATGGCGCTAGGTTCTCTTTTTGAACTCCTTAAGAATGTCTTCCTTGATGTTTTACACATGTATTTGGTCTCCTGATTCGAGAGGTATTTTTTCTACCAAATCCTTTTTAATATCATCATTGGTGGAATGATGCACCCCTATATCTTTTGATACAAATCAAATCTGGAAGCCATTTGTCTCCCCTAGGATAAAGGTGTTTACTTGGACCATGGTTTTTAATAGAATCAATACCTCCAATACTTCAGAAAAGAAGAAAGAATCTACCCTTGTCACTCCAGGTATGTATTATGTATCTCTTCTGGTGAATCAGTTGATCATCTATTCATTCACTGTAAGATGGTGCGATGCTTGTAAGGTAGATGTTTGTGTGGGCACTTCCATGTACCGTACTTCACCTTTTTGATCAGTGGCAGTTACTAAGGAAGAGAAGAAAACTCATGTATCGATCCCTTTTTCATGCAATCATGTGGTCAGCGTTGGGAGAGAAAAACAAGAGGATTTTTTAGGGAGGGGACACCAATGACTGTTCTTGTTGATAGAGTCAAGTATTTGACGGCACTCTGAGTTTCCACACTACCAGCTTTCAAGGGATTGACAGTTTCTGAGATTATTTGAGTGTGGTCCACAATTACTTTCATCACTTCGCCATTGACATGACATGTGTCAGCTTGGAGACCACCTAGAGAGGGGTTTCTAAAGCTGAATTTTGATGGATATCCTTTCGTAAATCCAAGCCCCTCAGTGGGAGGAGTATTTAGGGGCCACTTGGGAGAGGTTAGACATGTATCGATCCCTCTTTCATGCAATCATGAGGTTAGCGTCAGGAGAGAGAAACAAGAGGATTTTTTACAGAGGGGGCACCAATGACTGTTCTTGTTGATAGAGTCAAGTATTTGGTGGCATTCTGAGTTTCCACACTACCAGCTTCCAAGGGATTGGCAGTTTCTGAGATTATTTGAGAGTGGTCCATGATTGTTTTCATCACTTCGCCATTGACAAGACATGTGTCAGCTTGGAGGCCTCCTAGAGAGGGGTTTCTAAAGCTGAATTTTGATGGATATCCTTTCGTAAATCCAAGCCCTTCAGTAAAAGGAGTATTGAGGGACCACTTGGGAGAGATTAGACATATTCTCAGGTCTGACTGGGATTGGTGATGCCGTTTGTGTGGAGATTGTAGCCCTTTTTGGATAGTTTGTGAGAGGCTGTGGCAATTGGTGTTAGAAAGCTAGAGGCGGAGGGAGATTCTTCCATGGTGATATCTTGGCTTCTAGGCACTCATGTATATTCTTGTTCGTGGCAACTACTACATCTCGTGAGATTAGCTAGGTTCTTGGCAGGTGGTCTTAACATTTCTTTTTTACAAATGCCAAGGTCTGCTAACGGGATTGCAGATTGATTGGCAAGGCAGGGACAGTTATTTTTTGAAAGCCCTAGAAATAAGATGTCTTGATTATAGAATAGATAAGCACAAGAAACTTGTACCTATTCAACAATCTGTTATTAAATTATATTACTAATCAATTGCTGAAGTTCAATCGTTAGACCTTGAGAGGAAGAATCAATTCAAGGTTTACCTATACAGTAGTAGAAGGGTATTGGATGCTTTGACAGTATACGGTCCCAACCATCGCTGAATGAATTCCTGAAGTCTCCATTTTTGTCCAAGAGGTATGCAAAGCCACCAATTGCAGCAATCATCTGCAAACAGTATAGTCATTTAGAATGAGAGAACTGATTTTAGTTTAAACAAACAGCTAGAAGACACAAGCCTAAAATTGGAAGAGATTAAATACAACATGCTTCCCATCTTAAAAGTTATAATAGTAAGCAGTAAAAATATATATATATATATATATATGTTCCTGCTACTTAATTTAAAATATTCATAGAAATCCAATATGTCCAGTTAAGCTGCAAGTTTTCTGATTTCACCTTCACCAGAAAAAGATTAAGCCTGCATTTTGTTGGGATATAGAAGACTTACACAGAAATCCTAAAAGGTTGCTTGAGGGATGAGAAATAATACTGCATCCTCCCCCGAAAGGAAATAGTTATTTTTGTCAGCACAAAGGATTATTCAAAAAGAACTTTTACCCCAGCGATCAAACAACACCTACAACCATAATCATCGACGGCAAGAAACAATCAAGTATAAAACAGGTAGAGTCCAGTCAGCCTATCTCCACCAACTGCAAAATAACAGCCCATAAAGAATCTGATATCTAGGAACACATATTTTATTGGACGCTATTCACTACCATAGTTGAGCATTCTGAAAGCCAAGAATTTTTCCTTCCAATCTTGGAATTTGCTTCAGGTAGATAAATTCTCCTATTTATGGTTCACCCCAAGTAACTATTTAGAGAAACACAGTAAGAAAGAATCGGTTATCTATAACACTTGACCACCAAACGCTACCAAATAATGATACTGAATCAATCCGTTTGCCCTTGGCATTTGTTTCAAATATACAGGTGTTCGTAAATATGGTGCAGATTGCTTATTTGCATAGTTATTTAGTTATATAAATAATAAGCATCAGTAATTTAGAGCACTTTGCATGAACACCAATGTTACCATGTAATTTCACCAAACCAGCCCATTTGACCTAGGACGATCAGTACTTCCTCTGACCTTCCTTTCACCAAAGGCCAAAGAGACACTCCTTACATATCAAAACATCACTGTATTCCAAATTCCAATGAAAGAAGCATGCTCATGTCAGGTAACTTGGTAAGAAACTAGTAGATAAAGACTGAAAAGTAAATGGTATAAAGATTCACTCACTGTCTGTACAGCCAAGAAGACGAGGAGGACATCCCTGGCCACAAAAATTTTGAATTTGATTTTACGCCAGGAGTAATCCTCTAGCAATTCTACTCGAAGATGGAACTGAGCCTTGCAAGTGGTGCAGTGTGAAAAAGCAAATCCTTCCTGTAGGAAAAAAGAGGAGAATAAAAGCAATACTATTAACTCAACCTCATCTTATGATCAATATCCAAATCCAATCCAATTAGCATCAACTTCCGTTGTATTTTTTTATTCTTTATTCAAATAATAATGTCATTAAGGGTCAAACGAAGAGTATTTGCCTTCACTGAGCGCCAATGATCAAGGCATGAACGATGCACAAACTGCTGGGTGCCCTTGCACATGCATGGGGATATCAGTTCTTCACCTATATATATAAAAAGAATGTTAGCTTATATGAGAGCCACATTCCAAACCAGTAAAGAGATAAAAATAAAACTAGAAAAAAAAAAATTGCAGTCCAAGGATATTCATCCACTCTATGCCAAAACTCCGGTCCTTCTGACTCATTTATTATTTTATTTTATTTTTGATAATTAACAAACATTTCATTAATCATCAATGTAATAGACAGATACAAGGTCACCAAAGGTGACCATCAAAGAGCATAAAACATAACAACATAGCTCAAGAAAGAGAAGCATGACATGCTGATAGATAACATGTAAGGAATGAAAACTACTATCCAGTCACCTCAAGTCTGAACTCCTCCAAAGGAGGACCCGAAAAGAATTCTTCCCTATTCACCCCATCTCTAGCAAGCTTGTTGGCAATCTGATTTGCCAACCTAGGAATGTGTCTAAATGATAACACTCTGACTCATTTATAATAAAAAAATAAATGAGAGATATTCTTGCACATAGCAACAGCTAATTTAATAAAACAAACAGCTCTATGACCAATTTGACAACTAACAAATACAGGATGGGCCAATTGAATTTTATCAGTAAACACAGCAACAACATGCATAAATGAAAAACGTATCTTCCAGCATCAATGAGTGGGCACATTGAACCACCGCACAAGTGTACCAGACTTTCAGTACCCAATACAGTTCTTATATATAATGCATTATCCAATTCATGCCTTTCCATATAAGTTGGTAATCTCCGGGGTACAGATTCTAATGACTCGTATCCACTTACTGTGGCGAGCTCTGTTACAACTCAACAGAGGAAGAATAAATGCTTATTTTCCAAACATGGACAACAGAAGGATCACAGTGATCTCAACAAAAACAAGAACTGTAACTCAAAAATTTATAAAATTAAGCAATATTCACCTGGTTCGCCATCGCACTCCAGACAGATACGACAACAAGCAGCGGAATTAGCTTCAATCTCTTCGTCCTTTATCTCATCAGTACTTACGGTCGGCGAATAACCCTGGTTCTTGAGCAGGGGATCAGAATCACTTGGATTCCCTTCTCCCGATAGCTCAAACTGCAATTCCCCACTCATGGATGTTTCTGTATATAACCAAAGGTACCTCCAAAACCCTAGAGTAATCCAATATCATCACATTACATAAAAATCGAAACCCTAGTGAGATTAGATAATTAAAGCAAGCCATTCAAACACATAATTCGAATTCAACAATTCCAATAATTAAGTATTTGCAGTAAATATACAAATCGTATCAAACAAAGATCAAGAAAAAAAAAATTGCATCAGAGCAAAATCGTGGATTTCGTAGCCAATTTTAAATCGATACAAAGGAGAAACTAACGAAATCATACAAATTATCCTACAAAAAAGATGATACTTTTTCTGTAAATCGATAACATTACCTGAAATTTGCAGAGAGACACGGGGAATTCAAAGAAGACTTTTGAGTGTGTAAAGAGGAAGCAGAACAGAGAAAATTGAAATTAAACCTCGGAATGCTCTAAATGTGGAATCGATCTTTGCCCTTTTACTTTTTAGCTTTTCCTCCATGTACCTACTCGGCTCGCGGTGCGTATTACGCACTCGGGTTTTGCCTATGGATTTCTCTGGGCTGTACACGTGTCAAAGAAGAAGTCTGCTCTGGTGCGTATTACGCACTCGGGTTTTGCCTATGCATTTCTCTGAGCTGTACTTGACAAAGAAGAAATCCGCTCTCTTTCAATTATGATTTTAAATTTTGCCGGCATGCTGATGAAATGTTGCTAATTTTTATTTTGTGATATAAACCTTATAGCAGAAGCTTGGGGTCCCGCATAAATCCAACGGCAAAAGGCCTTTAATTAATTAATTTTTCTTGTCATTTCTTAATTAGCAACTGACCCTATTATATATATATATATATATATATATATATATATATAATTTTGTTTGAAATATATATATTTTTTTTTTGGTAAGGACCACTAACAATAAAGTCAGATTTATTTTTTATAAAATTTGAGTACGTCATAGCACTTCACAAAGGGCACGCTGAGACTTATCGATTGCTATGTGGCACGTCTTCAGCCAACCTGAACCCACGTTGCTATAGACTTTATGGGAGAGCCAGAATAAGACTCCGGGGTCCAGCCATAAGATTATATTGTGAAATGTCACCGATATATAAAAATTTTACTGACATTTCGCTAGGCTCCCTTGCGAAATCACAGGCAAAATCGAAATTTAAAACTTTGCTTTCAATACACATTTCTTTTTGCTGGATCTTTCAATACTCATTTGAAAATAATTTTATACCCAATCAGAGTATTTGTTATGTACCCATACACTATTTAAACTATGACATGTTTGTTTTGTAGGTGTGGATCTCCAAATGTTATAGGCATGTCTTGTTATGAATGGTGTTCGGGAACATAACAAATTTCAAAAGCAAATTTCGAGAATATCTAATTTCGAGAATATCTAAGGTATTGAACTTAAGCATTATAATCTGCTACGTGGAAGGTTTATAGAGTGGGTTCCAATTAAGATCCTTTAGGGGAAAGGTATTCTGATACGTCTCACCAGGTTTAATTGACTGGAGACTTTTTTTATTCACATGAAAAAGTAGTCTGGATAATCTAAACCGCCCATTTGACAAGGTACCATTTAAATTAATTATATCGAAAATATATAAACTTAAATAAGTCTTATTATTAGTATATGTGTATTAGATTTTGTCACATCCATTATTTGTTGTTGACTTTTTAATGTTTTTCAAGTTTTATATAAATAAGATGTTAGATTTAATTGAATGCTTTATGCCACGTTGTAAAGATTTTTGGGACTGAAACCTGGTTTGCCACTTGGGATTGATTAAGAATACCCATAGATAAGTAGGATTCTTCCATTAAGCTTTTATATGTTGTGAGTACGCCTGTCAACTAGGGCTGTAAGTAGGCCGGGTTGGGCCGGGTTCTAACCAGTTTGGGCTCAGCCTGAACTATAATATGTTAGTCCGAACCCAACCCAACCTGAATTGAACCCAAGCATAGTCAACCCGAACCCAACCTGAACTCAATTTGTTGAGTTCGGGCTGGGTTCAGGTTGTCCCAAACTCCATTGATTTCAAAATTTAGGCTCCTTGAAAAAAAAAAAATTACATGCTGAAGAATTTGGTTTCCAAAAAAACAAAAATGAAGACGAGAACGAGTATTTTAGAAATTTGATTTGAATAAAAAAAATAAGAAAAGGATGAGGTGAAGAATTTGTTTTGAATTAAAGGAAGAAAAAAAAAAAGAATGAGTTGAAGACGAATTAAATCAGAAAATTTTAAAGATAAAAGAATTGAAAATCTCAAACATTAGAAGAGATAAAAGGAAACAAAAAGAAATGATTTATTTAGTTGTTTTAATTTGAATGAGCGAGAAAAAAAACATAGAATGATTCAATGGCTTTCATTGAAAAAACGAAAAACTTAAAATCGATTTGAATATTTTGTATTTTTGGTTGGAATGAAGAGAGAGAGAGAGAGAGAGAGATTGATTGTGACAAAAACAATCGATTTGCATTGACTAAGGACGAAGAGTGGAGATTGGTTTGTTGCCGGAGTTGTGTTTGTTGTCGGAGATGTGTTCTTTGACGGAGCCTTGAAGTCGGAGAAGATAAAGTCTAAAGATGATGCACGAGATGAAGAGAATGGTTGTTGGGCAGCCGACCAAATCTGCCAAATATTAGGGTT
>JAUPMG010122255.1:0-11724 GCA_031762675.1 Pachysandra terminalis | reverse complement strand
TCTCGTCAAGCGTGACCCTCGATGACCGACACTTGTCACTCGGACTACCTGCTCCAAGGGTTCTTGGCTATAAAAGCGTATACTGCCGTTGGACAAAGAATGGTCTTTTCTGGTTGGTGAAGAACTAAGAAAGCCTTTACTGAGAGCTTTGGAGTTCATTGAAGGCTCAACACTTAGTCCCATCTGAATGGTCCTTCTCTGTAACGATTCCTAAGGATCTCCTGTCCATTTCCTCTCCCTTCGATTCTTCGATTCCTGTCTGGTTTTCTGGTTCAATTTCTTTGGCCTTAGGAAACCTCACTTTGAATGGCCCCTGTGGTTTAGGCCAGAGTGAGACGGGTATACGGACCTGGGATATTCGAGATTGGTGAGTTAATCAGGTATCGACATGTGTTTTCTGTGATTAAGTGTTAATCCTCATTTTATTTACCAATTTTTACGATCAACAGTACCAATCATTTGGATACCACATCTGAATTATCAAACGACAATAGTGTATTGGACCCACCACCAGCACTTACGCTCTATCTATTTCCACTTTAGATAAAACGAAAATAAAATAAAAAATGCTTCGACAATAATAAAGCTGTCCATCCTCCTCCGGGCCATGTTGCAACTCGATTCGGTTTGGGTCGGGTTGACCTCAACACAACACCAAACCGACCTCCTTAAAGGTCAACCCAAGTTATAAAAACCAAACACCAAACCAATTTTATTTTTTAAACCCTAAACCCAACCCAAATTCCAATTTCAGGATGGTTTGGATCGAGATGATATTGTTGATGCGAAAATTGTGCTGCTTGACCTACTTTAAGCTGCTAATTGGGATTGAGCTGCTTAAAAGGGCATAAATAGTACAAGCGCGTGACAACATCGTGTCTGAGTTATTTTCGCACTGTCTGAAGTTGGATAAGGTCTTGTTTGGGCACGTGGAACGTCCCAACCATCCGCCTAAACTGTCTTGCGGCTGTTCGGACAATGCTTCGCTTATGATTGACAAACGTAAGCAAAAAAAAGAGAAGGGGAAGAACCAATATAGAAGTAAACATAATTTTTTACGTGATTCGACAATATACCTAGTCCACGAGAGTCACCTCATGGAAAGCCTTTTCCACCATTTATAAATACATGAAATACAGTGAACCCCTCAATCATATGAGATAAATAAGGAAATAAGAAAGAAATGACGAAGAGTACGAGATAGAGAGATTGAAGGAAAGAGATGAGTCCTTCTAATATATAGAAGTCTCAAGCATGAACAAGTAATCTTCTTTCTCTTCCTTCGATTCTCCTCGTCGTCTCATGATTTTCAGATTCCATCATTTTTTTCATTTTGTGCCTTACTGCCTTTTTTTATAGATTTTTTCTTGGCTTAGCCTCTAAGTAAACTTGACCATCAAGTGACTTGGTCTTCAAATAATGGAAGAGGAGCTGCCATGTGGAAAGTGAGTCACATGTAGATAATTCCTAACTTTGAAAGCATGAATGAAAAGATGCCATGTAGAAGGTGAGTTCGAAGGTGGGTCACACAGAATATCTAATTCATGTAGATAACTCAAAACAACTGGGTTGGACGGGGTTGAATTGGATTGGACTGATTAGATCATATCAAACCGGGTCAAATCTGGATCAATTGACCCATTAGACCCATGATCCATAGGTCAAGCAAGTGACAATCAAGTCAAGCAGGTGACACGTGACTACTTAATTAGGTCACTGGATCATCAATATCACATCTCGAGTACCCTTTAGATGACTTGGACCTCTCACAAAGAATACCACCACTACAACGTGAAACTATATTGCTTGTTTCTTTCAAAATTGTTAGTGCTTTTGATTCTTCAACTTCAACTTGGGCTATGCAGGAAGGACATGCTTCTCAGCATCCAAATGTCCCTACAAATGGGCTCTAATATACATCTCCCAAATATGGTAAAATGCGTCATCCGCCCTAACCGGAGTCGAATTACACATCATGTTTCCCTTATTTCAATGTGTCAAAAACACCCTAATAGCTTCTCACCGGAAGTAGGGAGAGGAGCGCCTACTTGTATGTAAAAACAGGACTCAAATGAGTCCTTCACAGGCAAATAACAGCATGAGGATAAAGCCTGTGGGTTGGATGAACATATAAAGATGTAGCAGAATAAGGATAAAGTAACACCTCACATTGTCTGTAGTCCGGAGCAAATCAGAAAAAGAGTACTATTTGATGAAAAGCACTGGAAAAGACTAACAACAGCCAACATCCAAGGCACCACAAGCAAGCAAACAAGCAAAATGAAGACTCAAACTAGTCTTTTACCACCAACTCGCACCTTTTGAATTTGAAAAAAAAAATAAAGTCAATGAATATAATAGCATCAACAAGATTACGGGCTGTTTCTGAATGTTTACTACAGTCAAATTAATTTAAAACAATAAACAAAGGATCATCCAATGATCATTTCACCAAGTCAAGAATGCATGTTAGTTTAATGGTGTAATGGCACAACTGAAAGAGAATTATATGCTTACAGTCTTGAACATCATATCTAACCATTTTTACGTCTTGCTGATAAGCTAGCTACTGTTTCACCTTTTTTGCAACCTACGAACAAGTTCCATCCAAGGCATCAAAAAAATGGACATATGGCCAAGATAAACAAGAAAACCAGACAACAGAAAATTGATTTAGATGGTAGTCCTTTTTCAGTCAACACAAGGAAGGCAACACTAGCTAAAAAACTTGCATATCTCCTTAACAGTATCAATCAGCCTGCAGATTAGGCAGTCGAGATCAAAAAAAATAATCAGATCTCTAATATAAAGATCCTGTACAGTCGAGAAAAATTAAACTAAACGTTCTAATATAAAAGCGCTCATCAGATACAGCTGATTAAAAAGGGAAGAATATTCATTCTGCTATAATTGTACCCCATGTGAAACCCACAAGGCATGAGAGAGTTCAGACCTTGAAGCTCATGAACTCCTGAGGTCAATTTAGCAAGAAAAAAGGCCACATCATACCGATGATCTCTCGATGACCGGTTACTGATGCGAAGAATGGATGTAATGGATGAAGAAACAAATAAAGATATCATCCTAGATATCGATGCAGCCACCAAAAATAATGGGTGGCACTATAGCAGATTAAGGCTTCACAGAGGATAAAGTAAGTAATGCATGCATTTTGGTCCAACTGTTTCATTTACATAATTTCGGTGTATAAGCATGATATCATGGTAAGCTACCAATCAAGAATTGGATGTATATGCAATTACATGCAATACCTTACAACCTTCTGCATTCTCTGAATCTCCAAACTCCCTTCCAACCCTTTTTTCCTATATCTACAATTAAATTAGATAAAGAAGAGATCTTTTAAATTATCACTGCCCATTCACCCAAAGTAAGATTATATGAGCATTTTCTGAAAGAAATTAATGGGATAATTCAACAAATTTGTGATGGGGAATAATCTTTACATGAAGAGACTGAAGCCATGTAAGAAAAGACAATGGAGGCAATAACATAGTAGGGTGCAAGGCATAGTGTTTAAACTTGGGGATCGGATCGGGATAGTTCCCGACCGATCCCAAGTTGGACCAACGATCCATGGTTGGTCCGATTAAGGAGTCAAAAGATTTTTTTTTTAAATAAAAAGTAACAAATAACTTGTCTTGGCCGATAACTCATCCGAGTTGGATCAGACAATCAGATCGAGTTTGACTACATTTCACTGAGTATATGTATTGTACATCTCCAAAGGAATCAGCCTGAGTTGGATTGGACAAAACTTTAAACTATGGTGCAAGACTTTTGACATAAAATAAACATTCAAGGAAGCGAGATTTAAGGTTCTAGTGGCCTAAGATCCTGCAATAGAAAAACTTGACATAAAATAAAGATACGGGAAGTGATATTTAAGCTTTCAGTGGCTTATGGTCTCGCCTTAGAAAAGGCATTTTGAGAAGACAGTTGAGCATTTAGGGACACACATGGAGTCAAATTGGCTTTTCTTTCTTAGAAGGGATGAGCTAGCAACATGCATAGATCAACAAAAGGAGAGAACATGGGGTACAGAACCAGAGTCCACAAAAAATTTGGAATACAATAGCCAACTATACTGAAGAAATAGAGAAAACAGATCATATAGAAACTAAAGTAAAAACTCAATTCCATAAAGAAACTTAGTGTTGGAATGCGAAGTAGCACAAGTCTGGGAAGAACCAAAGAGTTCCAAATTCAATATGGAACGATTTAATATTTCTCCACTCAATCCCATCCAATCAAAAAGGGAAAAGAATGATGAATAAATTTAACAAAATTCTTGTTTGGAACAAGAATGCAAATTTGGATTCAATATGGATAAAAGATCTTCCTACGTCATGCGTCATTGACTTCTAACGCTGGATATTTTATTTCTTTCGATCAAAAGCGGAATTCTCGTTTGGATCAGGAATCGGAATTTGGATTCGGTATGGATAAAAGACTCCTATGTTATGCTTCAATAAATTCGAACAGCTGGCTATTTTATTTAATTCGATCAAAAGCGTATCAAGAAGGCCATCTTGGAAAAGAGACTAGTGTAAGATACAACAAAGACATAAAACCTAGGAAAATAAATACAAATTTTTAACAATACCCAAAACAAAATGAAACAATAAAAAAAAAAAAAATCATATAATAACCTGTATAAAAAGCTTGGTACAAAAAGGGGTGAGAATATGAACTTGTACGACTTTGAGAGAGGAAGACTGGAGACTTGGATAAACTTAGATAAATCAAGAGCAATGATTGGAAAATATCTATCATGAGCAACAGGGAAGGCTCTAGGACCAAATGGTATTCCATTTATCTTGGTTAACCAGTTATTTGATAGAATTTTGAGTTCTAGGAAAATGCTAGGCACTTGGAAAAGCAATATAGTATCGAATATCGACACAAAAACAGAGGCATACTAAATCAGTACCAACTATCCTGGAATTAGAATATGATGCACTATTTAAATGTAACAAAGAGTGTTGGAGCAAAAAGAAGTCTACCACTAAGGCTATCTTTTAGAGAAGTTCAAAGAGAACAAGAGACCTTCATATGTTTTTTTTCTTGATTTATACAAAATCATATAATAAAGTGCCTAAAAATTAATCTGGTGTACTTTGGCAAAAAAGGAGTACCCAACAAATAGACGTATATCATTAAGAACATGTAAGAGGAAGCACTAACTAGCATGAGAACAATTGGTGGTTTGAATGAGTTCACAATAATGGTAGGCATACACCAGGGATCAGATAACAGCCTAGTACTTTTTGCATTCATTATGAATGACCTGAAGAATTACGTATGTTCTTTGCAAATGATATGGTACTGTCGAACCAACCTACAAATAGCATAATGCAAAACTAGAATAGTGGATGGGTTCGAATTGTGGTGGATCAAACTAAGATGCACTTCGGAGAACAGAAGGTTCCAAAATTAGTCAAATAATGACTTGGGTGAAACAGTGGTTAGAATTAAAATATAGGAGATTCCAAACATGATCACTTTTGTTATCATGGGATAATCTATGATCTATGGACTCTTCATTTCACCACAGAATACTCATGTCAACACAACATAACTATGGGCAAGAAATCCATACCCAACATGTGGTTGTCCTTTTCTACCAAAAACAAGTGATTTTATTGAGCGAGAGAGAGAGAGTACTTACATGAGATTTAGGAAAGCTGTTGCATGCTTGTAACCGGGTATTCTTAAACCCTGAGCCCACTAGAGCAACTTTGGGCTTATATTAGATAATGAATTTTATAAGTAGAAACTAATCTCTTTGGATTACATTTTAGAGAATGCCCCCTCTAGTTTTTTACAGCTGTTATTAAACATAACCAGGTCTTCTTAAATCCTAAGCCCACTGGAGCAACTTGGGGCTTCTATTAGATAGTGAATTTTATAAGTAGAAACTACACCGTTTGGATTACAATTTATAGAATGCCCCCTCTATTTTCTTATAGCTTTTATTAAACATCCTGTTTTCTAATTATTCAAAAACAGTTCTTTAATTTTCAAGTTACTTTGGTTGGTCATTTTACGACCATTTATTACAAAGTAAAAGAACTAGTCTTTTGGAAAACATAACACTAGTAAGAGCCACTCTTTCTTAGCCGAGTCCTTGTATCCTGAGATGTTGGAGTCAAATGCACCCGACATAGACACACACCCGGTAAAAAAGGGCTTAGTCAATCATATGGGGGAGATACTGAGAATAATGTTGCATATAAAATCAAATCCATAACTTGAGGTTGGGAGGTACATCTAGTCTTTTATGTGACCAACCAACATATTCTACTAAAGATAAAAGGCAAATTTTCTAAATTATTACAACTATTAGACCTACTATGGTGTATGGAGCAAAATGTTGAGCAATTAAAAACAACACGTTCTTAAGATGCGCGTTGCTGACTGAGATGAATCTGGGAAGAGAAACCAGTTTGCTGGAAAGTAGAGTTGCCAGCACAAATTGAAGAGGTGAGAGATCGCGAATTATCGAAGATTAAGATGAGCTGGACAGAGATGGCAGATGAAACGAGCATAAGTAACCGACACCTGGCATCTACTGAAAAGGCCCATCAGTTCTGGTGGTGCCACCAGAAGTAACGGACACCTTTCATGATTTCTTCTCAAGAGAATTTCAAAGGCTAACCTGGAATCTGAGTGATCAGAGTTCGCTTAGCAGTTCTAAAAGTGAGGGAAGAAGGAGAGCTAGAGGGGGATTGTTTGTTACAAATGAAGTTAATGATTATTTCTTGGAATTTAAGGAGACTTAACGACATAGAGAAGAAAGTCGCTAATCAAAGCAGCTCTAGAATTGTTGGATGTGGTGTCTGTTCAGGAGACCAAGCTGAATAAGCCTAATAGGAAGATTTCTTTTTTTTTTGATAACTTGGGTGTCCGGGCCTTAGACCCGACTAATCCCAAGTATGAGGCTTGCGCAGCAACCCACCGCCACGACCTCCCACTTAAATCCGAACCTGCCCAGCTGGGGAATCGAACTTGAGACCGTGTGCCTAACCCACACAATCCCCCATTCGCCCTTACCAACTGAGCAACCCGAGGTGGGTAAGCCTAATAGGAAGATATTGGGGGAAGTATGGGGCCTCAGTTGGTAGAATGGGTGGTATTGCCGGTGATAGGGACAGCTGGAGGTATAGCATTGGGCTGCAGAAATAAAGTGCCCAATCTTGTAAAAGTAGTGTTTAAGGTCCTATGGACGGATGAGGACTCGAGGAGTGAAGGACAATTATTCTTTTTCTATATTGAAAATATCCTTCAATATAAAAAAAATCCAAATTCCAATTATTATTTGACATCCAATCACAAGAATCTCAATTCTACTCAATTTCAATTCTCAAAGAATTAGAATTGGAATTATAATTTCTAACACTGATTCCGATTCTGCGAAACAATCGGACCCTAAAGGGAAAGTAGCCACTAAAAAAAAGGAACTTGAAGAGAAAGTGGATTTCAAGGAGGTAAAGGATCAGCTGTCATCAAGGAAGTGGGTGGATAGGTAAATATTGAATCTCAATTCTACTCGATTTCAATTCTCAAAGAAAGATGTTTTGCTAAATCTAATGAGATCAATGTCAGGTTAAAATGGAGTTGAATAAATTTCTGTCTAGATTCCATGTCTATTTCAATTCTAGTTAACAGTTTGATAACAGGCTTCATCAGGACTTACAGGGGTGTGAGAGGAGAAGGAGACCCATTATCACCTTTCCTGTTTAGTCTAGTGATAGAAGCTTTAAGTAGGATGCTACAGAAAGCTTCAAATGCTGGTTTGGTGGAAGGTTTCATCATGGGGCAAAGTGGACGTTGCATCAACCTCCAGTTTGAAGATGGCGCATTATTTTTGTGGCACATCTCATTCTCAGCTGAGGTTGCAGATGACGCATTATTTTTGTCTCATACTGGTTTACTTTGAGGTTGTTTCTGGGTTATGAATTAATCTCAAGAAGAATGGAACGTTTGGGGTAGGGGAGGTGGAGGAGCTAGACATGTTAGCAGCTAATCCATGTTGCATAGTGGGTATATTACCAACAGGGTATCTAGGCGTACCTTGGGGAGCAGGTTTTGGGATCCATTGGTGGAGAGGAAATTGGATTATTGGAAGGCTAGGTACCTTCCCAAGGGCGGACAGATCACTTTGACTAGAATCACAAATCTCGCAACTTATTTTACACGATTCTTGAGGATACCGTTTTCAGTTGCTAACAGATTAAAACGGATTCAAAAGAACTTTCTAGGGAGTGAGATGGAAAGGGAACAAAAGTACCACTTGGTTAGTTGGAAGATGGTGTGTAAGCACAGAGAGATGGGATCATGGGAGGTTTCAGTATCAGATCATTAATGGATTACAATCAAGCTTTATAAGGCAGTGGCTGTGGAAGTTTGGGAAAGAACATGACAGATATGAAGATATGTCATTTGCAGTTATATTTGGCTGTTTGGCAGGAGATTAGAACAAAAGCATGCAAGGGTTCTTATGGACTTAGTGATGAGGACATCATTAGCTCATCAGGAGATTTCAGAGTATAACAGAGACGGAGGAGGAGAAGAATGTAGCATTCATTGTGGCTGGGTTAGCACTTAGAAGACCCCATAGTATATGCATTTAGAAGATTCCACTGGATTTCTGAGGCTATCTTAGTCCTTTTATTGAGGCTATTTTAGTCCTTCTATTGTTTTTTTCCTTTTATTGAGTTTTGGTCCTTAAGAGTTATTATTAGGGATGTTTTAATCTTTTTTTCATATTTTAGTTATTGGGCTTTATGTGGGTTTTATATAGTTGTTAGGGTGACACTTTTAGTGAAGGTTATTTTTCGAGAGTAATTCAGGAATATAAATTTGTTCTTAAACATAGATCAGGGATTGAGAACAAGCCGGTTGATGCTTTGAGTAGGCAATTCACTTTATTGCACTCTATCGGTGTAGAAGTGCTCGGCTTCGATCAAGTAAAAGAAGAGTACTCCTCGTATCCTGATTTTGGGGATTTGTACACTGCTGTCCTTCAAAGTCCAAATTATAGTGACAGTGGATTTGTATTACAGGATGGGTTCCTGTTTCAATTTCATGCATGCGGCATCACTTAGTTTGTGGGAGACTGTTATGGGAGTGGCCGATCATTTCTACAGTACAATCCGATTCAAAGTGGGAGATGGCCAGGCTCTAGGAGGATGAGTGGTGTGAGGAAGGCTCATTAAAACATAGATATCCAGATATTTACGTGGTGGCTCAAAGAAAAACAAGCATTGACTCATTATCCTTACTTCTATCTGCAAAGGTAAATATGGGCAGTGACTCTACAAACTAGTGTTGGGCACAAGCTGCTTTCCAGTTCGATCTCTTAATTCCTCCCTTATGGGAGTGGACAATCATTTCTACGATAAGATCCGATTCAAAGTGGGATATGGCTTGAGAGTTGGGCTCCAGGAGGATGTGTGATGTGAGGAAGGCTCATTAAAACAGAGATATCCAGATATTTACGTGGTGGCTCAAAGCAAAACGAGCATGAATCAAGAATTCTGAAGTGAGGAGTGGAAATGATATTTCATGGTCCATCCCACTTCAACAGCCGCTTTCTGATCAGGAGATGGAATCTTTGGATGACTCATCATCCTTACTTCTAACTGCAATGGTGGATATGGTCAGTGACTCCAGAAACTGGTGTTGATCACAACTGTTTTCCAGTTTGATCTCTTAATGCCTCCCTCAGTGAAGTGCACGAAGATTTTCAACGTGCTAAGTAGCATTTTTATGTGGACAGCAGCATGGGATAATAGAACATTGGATAATCTAATTCACAGGGGTTGCTTTCTTCCTAATCGATGTGTCAAGTGCAAGGAAGATGCTGAAACAATTCCCAACGTATTCATCCAAACCAAGGTTGCTTCTAGAGTATGGTCTTCCAAATTAAAGCGATTTGGAAAAGCTGGGTTCATCCTTACAAGCTGGGAGTTGGGACAGGAGGAAAAGAAAGAGTGCAGCACACAGCTGCAGGATATTGGAAACTATGGTTGGAGTGTAATGATAGTTTTTTGAGAATAAGGAAGCAGGCATTGATATATATACATACACGCACATTAACTTTATCCCAAAAAAATGGCCAAAGAAATCATTTTCTTGCCTTTCCAATAAATCAGCCATGTTACTAGCCTGCAAGTGTACCAAGACAAGATATTTGCATAGCTCGGAAGGCCAATGATATGTTTAAGGCAATGAACATTTTATGTCTCAAATTACTTGATTGAGAGATCTTCAAACCATAACAACATTTTTACCTTCTCCCAATCAGACTGCTTTTCAAACCCGAATGAAGATTGGGTCATAGGTTGAGTTGATGCACCACTGGGGCCACGGCAAGAACTACATCATAAATAGATTTTATCAAATACATGAAAGCAATTAAGAAATTGCTAATAATTATACCTTTATACATTCGAACCCTTTCAACTGGATCATGACCTTGCCCCTAAGCAAGGATGACATGCACAAATCGAGAAATGGTCCAAATTTTTATTTTTAGAAAAATTTACAATACAGCCATTAGACCTACTATGATATATGGATCAGAATGTTTTACAACAAAGAAGTAACATAAGCATGGGATGAGCGCTGCTGAGATGAGGATGTTGAGATGGATGTGTGGGAAGATTAGAAAAGATAAGGTGAGAAATGAACATAGCCGAGTGTGTTTAGGTGTCTCAAATAGGAGATACGATAAAGGAAAGTAGGTTAACATGGATTGTGTATGTAAAGCGAAGACTTAGAGAAGCAACTATGATCAAGTGACCAAAAAGAACCTGGATGGAGTCGATCAGAAAGGATTTGGATAATCGTAATCTAACTGGAGATAAGGTTTTTGACAGATTAGGATGGAGGAATAAGATTCTTGTTACCAACCTCAACTACTTGGGATAATACATTCTATAGATGTTGATGTGGTAAATTTTAAGGATCTTCTCCTACTGGCTTACCACCTCATAATGATGATTTATGGAAAGAAAATGAAGAATTCAATAAAATATGGATAGCTTTATGACTCTGAATCCAGTAACTTATTAATCAAAAGTAACCATAATACCCTTAAATATAACGGAGTGGTAGCAGCTACAATACCAAGGAGCCAGACGACATCACCATTTATGTGGTGCCAAGCAACTTAGAGTGTTCTGTTATGATATTATATAATTTGTTGGATGAAGTTTGCAAAACAACAATGATTATTAGTTGCAAAGCAGTAGCATAAGGCATTTTCCTATTTTAGGTTCAATTCCAAGACTAGAGTTATAAAATAATATTAAAAAGAAGGGGCAAGTTAGCAAAGAGAGCATTTTACATTTTGGTACACATACTATAACCTTTTTTTTTTTTATCAGTAACACATATATAACCTTATTCATCACATACACACTTAGTATCAATTATTAGAGGCTGCTGTCTACTGAAACAAGGATCACACATTGACCGTACCCCTTATTCAGCTAAAAAGCCAGGTAACTTCAAACCTCAATGATTTATTTTTTTTTTTTTTTTATCGATAACACAATGATATATATAATGAAATGGGAAAAAGGATTACAACAAGAGAAAAGCTGAAAGCAAAACAAAAGCAAAAACTATACAAACAGGCTCCAAGACACAATGACAAAACTAAAGCTCCACCAAAATCAGAGATGGTGACCA
>JAUPMG010122244.1:0-11724 GCA_031762675.1 Pachysandra terminalis | reverse complement strand
AATATCTATTCTAATTAACTCCTACTTATATAACGCACATAATAACTCGCATAAGCAATTAAATAAATCACATAAAAGTTAAATTAAATGGGAGAAATAACTTTAGGGGGGTTAGGTCATTACAGGGTTTCATTGAAACCCTAGAGTGATGTTTAGCCGCTCATGGATGTTGAAGAAGACGAAGTTCGGATGATGATCTTCATGCTTGAGGACTTCTCCATTCTTCTTCCTTCTTCACCAATCTTCTTCTCTCCAAGACTCACATTCTCTACCAACCTCTCCTCCCAAAACTGGCGATCTCCCACTGACGTTCCAAACTGGCGATCTCCCTCCAACTCACGATTCTCCTCTTTCCTTCCTTATTCCGTTTCTGCCTGATTCTGGTTCCTTCTCTTTCCTAATTCGGCTCCCTTCTCCTGACCCAATTTGGTTTCTTTGGTTTTTCTTTCCCCATTCGGTTTTGTTCTTTTCCTTCCTAATTCTTCTTGAAGAAAATGCCAAACTTACCCTTTTCAAAAATGAATCAGCCCTATTTGGCTAAACTGGGCTTGGTCGATGGGTTTGGTCTTTATTTTTGATTTTGATCTTTTTGAGCTTGATCCGAGCTGATCTAAGTTTGAATTCTCTCAAATACTCCCAAACATGCATAATTATGAAATATTCTTTAATTCATTCATTTAAACACCACTCTAGGACTAATAATCATGAACAATAAGCTTAGAAGTGCCAGTGCTACGCACTTATCACACCCCCAAACCTACACTTTGCTAGTCCACGAGAAAAGAAAAATAAAAATAATGCAATCCTAATCATCCATCCATACGTTTGCCATCATAATTGAACTTTGAAATCAATTGCGTGGATCAAATAATTAGGAAACAAAGTTTCGATTTAATACATCTAACCCAAATCACAAAGATTCAATCTTTATTGACTCCACGATGCATCGTAAATTAATTCAATCTCATCCGGCTCTTATACACATACTCAAGCACTTTGCCCATCCTGCATCAACACACATCCCAAACCCAACAAAGATGCGTCTGTATATACAACCAACTTCTTCCCACTAACCGAAATCACTAACACTGGAGCTAATGTCAATTTCTTCTTCAATTCCTCAAAAGCTAACTCACACCGTATACTAATCCATACTAATTCATAGGGGTTAAGGTGTAGTTAACTAGGAAAATAGGGAGTAATTTAAAATTTTAGTAAATTAGCTATCATGTTTGACTTTGACTTCTTATGATTGGTGGCTTGTACTATAGGAAACTAAGTGCATCACACACAATCATAACTCTTAAAGTTATAATGTGTGGCTAGAATTTCGTAGGAACACTTAATCTAAACTAATTGCTAAGATTTAATAAAGAATTGAATCTAGTTCGAATCAAATATGGATTACGATAGAAAGTATTTCTAATCTAATAAGGATGTAAGTTAAATAGGAATGGATAATAATTCAACTAAGACTAGAACACTTAAACCAATGGTTGAGATTAGGTAGGAACTTAGTTAATCTAATCTAAGCACTGAGATTCAAAATATTACCCTAGACTAATAAGGACTCCTAGACTAAGGGAAACAAAAACCAGAAAACTATATATAGACACCAAAGCTGGTCGTATGAACCAAAATTCAAAGAGAAGAGGGAGAGAAGAAAAGGTGCAGCAACTCAATCAACTTAAATGAGCCTAGAGTTGCAGAAGATCAAGCTTGAAGAGTAATAAGAAAGTGTTCTACTCAACACCAATCAACAATTCGAGATAAGTATTCAAACAAAACCTTATTTTCGATTTGAACTAGGTATATATGTCATATTCCATGAGTACGACATAGAACAACTGATTTAATTCTCCTTCTTCTACTCCATCATTGAAACATGATAAAAAGTATTATTTTTTGGGTTTGAATACCATGCCATGATCAAGGTAAGCTAGTATGTTAATTATGATTTAAAATTATAGGTTTGGTTCGAAATTCAAATCCATGATGTGTTTTTGACTAAATAGGACTTAAAATAATTTTTTTAAAGTTTTCTACGAAAGTCCCATGCGTCGGCAAACTAGCAGTATACCACTAGGATGCCGACCAGATTTTTGGGTTGTGTCGATAAACTATTGGTATACCGCTAGGTGTGCTGACACCCACAAACCATGTTTTTGGGTTTCAGCTTGAGGTGCCGATGAAGGGATGGCATACCGCTAGGATGCTAACCCTCTACGTATTTTATTTATGCTCACTGGCCAAGTTGTCGAGAGTTAGCGGTATACTGCAGGGTGTGCCGATGACCCCAGCGGCATACTAGAGGTATATCGAATTGTTGGAAAGTGTTCCGATTGCTATGAATTTTACTAATATATTTCTAAGACCTATTTGAGACTATATGCGGTGTTAGAATTAAAATTTGATGAGTATTTTGCATATATGATCTATTAAAGAGAATTTGTTATGTTTGCCCACCATGTTAAATTTTGATTTAAGTTGTATCACTTCAGAACTCATTATGATCATATTTTGTAGCTTAAATTACACTTGCTCATGTACACAAATTGATTGATTAGTTAATGTGCACAATACACTTGCATAGCATATGCCTATGAAGCATGATGGCCTTGGTGGGTCAAATGCCTTGACTTGACCCCCAGAATTCCATACAACTGGAGTTTATGGATATAATGAGTGCTATTATAATCAGGAAATTATAATATTGGTGAAGAAGTCCCAGATGGACTGAATTGCATGTGTTGAGGGACTACCTACCCCAATAGACCAACCTTTACATCTTGTTATGTTTGACAATACTAAGTGAAATTCTATTAGTAGAGTAGATAATGTATGGTTCACTGAGGAGATTTTACATTAGTCAGGCCTTGGATATGTTCCCGTGATCGAAAATAAGAGTGCGGATTGTATCTATTAGGTCGCAGCCCCTAGAAACTATGATGTGCACATAGAATAATCCATTATTATGGCTTTGTATAGGGGAATCCACATTAGTGGGACATATTGGGTATTTGGATTAGATCTAGTGTGGGACATACACTATTCTAATGCCAAACAACATGCATATTGCATTCATATGATTATTCTTGAATCACATGTGGCGATTATATACTCTTGTTGCATAGCATGCATTGCATTCATTAATAACTAAATCATCATATCATATTGCATTGCACATCACTTGTATGTATTTTACAGCATATTAACATTCTATTTTTGTCTACGAAAATACCAATGAAGAGTGGCATTTTTCCTACTTCAATCTTAAATATTGTTTTTATTTGTTTACTTAAAGCTAAGTGTAGCTTAAGCTTTCAAGCAACATATTTTAGGATCTATAGATGGTTGAACCTTGGATTATTGTGATCAAGACGGAGGACAAGCTTATGATGAAGCTATTGTTTTGATGAGAACATGATTGAACTTTTTAATAGATTTTGTAGTAGGGTTTACTGGATTTTATGTTTTATTTACATATAGCATTAGTTAGGTTGAATTTCAATAGTTCATAGGTTTTGATTGGAGCATGAGACTAGGAGTATTTTTATTTAAATTCTAATGTTATGATTGTTTTGGATGGATATTGTTTTTAAGGATATTTTAATTCCATAACGTTATTTTATAATTATCTTAATGGATTATATGGTTTGGCAATGTATTGACTACCATTCCCATATGGAATTGGGTGAGAGTTATATTTCGAATCTTATAGGGACTCCAATGAGATCTCTAAGGTTTGGAATGTGACAAAGTTGGTATCTGAGCCTAAGTTTTATGTTTTCAATCAATTCCAAAATATTTTGTGTGATAATTTTAAGAAGTTTTTGTGTGCTAATTTTTTAAAAATTTTCATTGTACTGATTGTTTATTACAAATATTGGTTGCTAACTTAAGTGTGAGCAGATTCTTCTTATTCTCACACAGACTTGCTAATCATTCTATTTTCAGAATGGCTAGTAGAAGAAGAGGTAATGTGGGTGCTAGTACGTCTGGAGATGATGATGATGACCAAAAACCCCAACATGCTGGAGTTTATCAAGCATTGGGAGAGATGGCCTCAATGATGCAACAATCGCAAGCTTAATCTCAATCGATGCCACAACAATCAAGAATTTCAAGAAGCTTGGACCTACTATCTTCAAAGGAACAACCGATCCGATGGAAGCACAAGCTTGGATTGATTCTTTGGAAAAAATCTTCGAAGTGATGGAGGTAGAAGAACGCGGGATGGTTCAATTTGTTGTATTCATGTTAGAAGGTGAAGCAAGGAGATGGTGGAATGTAGTGACCCTTGTCCTTAAGTGAATATAGGAGCATAAGCATTAAGAGGGGTGATGTGTGAGCTTAGATACATTTAGATTTATAAGGGGATTTGTTATGAGGAAAATGAGGTTTTGGTGGTAAAATTTTAGAATTTGGGGTTAATATGTGATTAAGAGAAGAGTAAGGAGTATAGTGTGATTATGCATACTTTAATTGGACTTTGGGACTGGGATAGTGGGCTTCTTCAAACCTAGTCGTTTAGCCCACTAATGAAGACCAAGACTAGTTTAGTAAAAACACATTAGAATTAAATTAGTAAGAGAGAGAGAGAGAGAGAGAGAGAGAGAGAGAGAGAGTTACCATGTGAGGATAGAGTTTGAATAGGAAAGGACTCCCTGTAGGGGATCTTTCCTATCTAAGTTAGAAGGTACACAAGAATAAAGGGAATGATTTGAATTCAAATTAAAGAGAGTCTAGATCTAGTTTTGCTAGGGAGGAAGAAAAGGAGAGGAGAGAAAAAGGCTAAATCTAGGTTGCTATAGAGAAAAGATGAGAAGAAAGACTAAGAAGGAAGAAAGAAGAGAAAGAAAGAGAGAAGCTGCTGGAAGAGGCCTTGTGGATGATCCAGGTTGTTGAGAATCTGCAGAGAAAAACTTAGAAAAGAGGTAGGATTCCATGTTCTCCTTCTAGTTGTTTTCATAGGCATATTATAAGAGATATGTGTACGAATGATAACCTATAAGTGTTATGTATGAAAGATGATAAATATAAACGTGAGGATAGATTTAAATGCTTAATTCTCGTATGTTTAATGACATAAATGATTGTACCATGAATATGTGATGATCATGTGACCTAAAGTTTGATTTAATGCATATGTGAGTTATGATGTGTGATACACTAGAGATGATAAAGTTAACATGAAATGGTGTTTACGAGTATATGTTTGACATTTTTAAGTTGAAATATAACTTTTAATAATGAATATGAATTTTGGTGATTTTCTGGAGTTTATACGAATTTTGGTTGAGTTGGGGGTCGACCTTCAATTTGACCGAAATTGTCAAAAGTTGCCAAAAATCTCTGGAAAAGAGACCGAAAGTGGGGGAGACCGAAAAGGGGGACCAAAGGGAAATTTGGTCCACCTGGGGGTTGACCCTGAATAGGGATCGAAGTCCTACGAGTCCCAAACTTGGTGGAGTGCTGGATCTTGACCCAGTGAAGTTGTGTGTGGTAATGGTTTTGCATATTGATGTGTGTAGTAGTTTGTGCAACAATAGGCTTCATTGCCTTAGTTTATGGTATACTATGACATGATGTGGTGTGTTCTTATTTATGAGAGTGCATGAAGTAAGTTCGGTGTGAAATATGGTTGCATATGAAGTATGAAGGTCGTGGACATGAATTATATGAGAAATGCATGTGTTATGTGTGTGGTCCCTATGTGACCCAAGCATTTCGTATGTTTGAGTTTAAGAGTGATCCTAGAGTGATCACTGTATGTTTTGAGTTTAAGAGTGATCCTAAAGTGATCACTATATGTTCCAGAACTCCTATGAGGGTTTGTTGAGAATGTTTATGAATGATTCTGTTTTATAGCTATTCCTGCCTTGGGTATCCAATCTCTGAAAGGAAGAGGTGGTTTGTACCATGGGTTAATATTCCCTTACAGGAAATGTTTTATGCCTATTCCTACCTTTGGGTATCCAATCCTTGAAAGGAAGATGGTGGTTTCTACCATGGGCAATAATCCCCGTAAAGGAAATGTTTTGTGGTGTTTTCCTACCTTTGGGTATCCAATCCCTAAAAGGAAATGGTCAGGTTTATGTGTTAGCACATTCCTTGGGTAGAATTCCCTGAAGAAGATGTTATAGTTGGTTTCATGGTTAGGTGATGCCTAACACCCTACACTAGCATTCATTTCATCTATTTTACTTCATCATGAACATTATGCATCATATACATCCATCTTAATTATCATTCTTGTGTGTGTTTGCCATTTCATCATACGCTTGATACATACACATCTTCATATGTTACTGATTGTGTGGTTGTTATTTGGAGTTATGTTTGATGATTGATTGAGGTTTACATCATATGAATAAGAAATTGGTGGTGTGTGAGAAAGTTCTGGTGTATTATGATAGGAGTATGATTTATGGTGTTTGTTATTATCATAAGAATGGCTGTAAAGCATTATATTATGAGAGTTTTGCTTGATGTGAGTTGTTATTATATGACTGAAAATAATTAGAAGTATAGTTCCTTGGTTATTTTATTGAGCCTCCAAAGCCCACGCCAATTTGCAACAGGTTATCATCAAGGATGAGGTGTTGGACAAGTATGGTATGGACATGATAAGAGCATGTTGGATGTTGTTTCATGAGATGTTGGACATCATTAGTTTATGTTTTATTTTATTTGGTACATGATGTATTTTCCCCAAGTAGGTAATGGATTTGTTAAGTTGTTTTTAATATTTGGAGATTTTTATTTATGGTCGTATTTGAATGATGAGGGTTTAATTTTATTAGACTTCCGTTCTTATTACTTATGACTCTAATGGAGCATAAGGGGTTATGCATATGGTTTGACCACATCCATTAGTTGGATTTGAAGGCCATTCATTGTATATCTTTGAGATCCTAGATCGCAGATTCAGGACATGATTGATTGGTCTCAGAGCTCTAGGTTAAGTCGTAAATCTAGAGGCTCTAGAGTCTAGTGAAATCCTAGGAAGAGAACATAGAAACATGTTAACCTAAGAATCACATCTGTGAAATGTGTGTTGAGTGCTTCTTATAATTTGTTTGTTGTTGTGTGATTTATTCTGAGTAGTGTGTTCTCTATGCTTATATGCGATATGTATGTATAAATGTATGGAATTTTTGAACTTTATATTTAAGAGACATATTAGCCTAGGAATCACATTTAGGGAATTGTATATTGAATGTTGAGTACTATGTGCTAACTGCTTCATCTGAAGTATGATGCCTTGAGTAGTGTGCTTACGATACTTATAGATAATGTATATGTATAAATATATATATATATATATATATATGTGTGTGTGTGTGTGTGTGTGTGTGTGTGTGTGTGTGTGTGTGTATATAACTCTTTATAAACTTATGGAATAATTTCACGTACAGATATTGTCCTTTAGTAATTTTGAAGGAGTAAGATATTGCTGAAAATTTTAATCGAAGACTTATTTGACTCCTGATAATGCCAAGGGAGCACATCATTAAAGAAGTGAATAATTTCAGAGCATATTATTATGGACAATAAATAGATTTCATTTATTAGGAATATGAAGTGTAAAAGAAAATTATCTAAGACAAATAAATTATAAGAGGAAATTAGGTAAATAGAATGTGAATGTAAGGAATGAGGATTGCTTTTATGTGTGTGTGTGTGTGTGTGTGTGTATATATATATCTTTATCAGTAATGCTGGATAGACAATTTGGAGTAGGGGGTACCACTACTTCTGAAAGTCCGAAAGTGCAATATAAGGATAAAGTTTACGATGAGTTTACTGGATTACCTTGTAAAAGACATGATAATCAAAGGCTTGTAATAAGTTGATTGATATGCATATAAAAATATTTATGATCCTAAAACAAATCATTTTCCAAAAATTGGAGTCAATGCAATTGCAAATGCATTGGACCAGATTCCTTGAAAAATAGAAAGGAAATTAGATATGTACATAAATAAAAGGAGTACATAATAAAAAAAATATAAATTAATTAATTATGTTAGTATGTGAATCTTATATATATTATCATCAAGATTTTAATTTATATTAAAACCCATAGAACTTATTTTAATTTTCTGACCTAACCAGACTCAAAAATCGGATGAAGCTCAGTGTTCACTTAATTCAATAAATATCTTGAATTAGAATGAAATTTCGTGAAAATTACACCTAAAAGTATGCGAAAAATTATTATAAAATTTTTTTATTCAAAATAATTTATTTTGGGGTTCGGTCCACCCTTCGGTCCAGTTGGGGGTCAACCGAAACTCAGCCGAACTGGGGCCGAACCACTATTTAAAGTCATTTGATGCCCTAAATTCACTCCTTGCATACCCCAACTCTAGAATACTTCTCCAAACCTTCCCAAGCATCTTTAGAGCATCTTCAACTCCTTCTACTCCGAATCCAAGTGGATTCTACTCCGGTAAGTTCCTTCTAAAATTCTTAGCATTCCTCATTTTGGGTTACATTTTTCCCTCTTGAGTAGAAAATCCCTTGTTAAACCCTAGATTTTTTATGGCTAGAACCAAGACATCTCAAGGACCCTCTAAGAAGGCCAAATCCTCAAAGGCCTCAACTTCTAGGAGACTACCTTCTCTAGCATCTTCATCATCCCTTCCATCTAACCTTCAAGGTAATGATTCTTCTCCTTCTGAGACTAAACAAACCCTAGAACTTGAAGAAAGCAAAACCCCTGAAGAAACTCATACTAGCGAACCCAATGACGCTAGTGTATATGTTAACAGGAATATGATCATAGAAAGGAGGGTGATCAAATCCGATGTATCCTACTACAATATCTTTGAGACTCTCCAAGCTATAGGTTGGGAACCCGTCCTAGATTGGGGTGAAACCACCTTTCTCTCCACTACTCATGAGATGTATAATAACATCTCTGGCACCATTTACGACTCCATGAGTATCACCTTCAACCTCTATGGAAACACCAAAATCCTTAACCTACAACTCGTTTCCAAACTCTTGAAGGTACCTATGAACAATGCAATTAGCACTGTACCAGACATTCCAAAATCTGATAAATCCGCCATAACCCGAGTTCTTTGTGGCAAAAACGTCCGGTGGAAGGAAATTAATGCCCTCAGTGCCACCAAACTCCTACCTTTGTATATGATTCTTCATAGGATCTTTGTAACAAATGTCTATCCCAGATATGGGAATAAGACCGAGCTCACCCCTCACATGGTTAAGGCTCATCACTTTGTGGCAACGGGACAAAAGCTTTGTCTCCCTTCTCTTATCATTTCTCACACTATACAATATGTGCGGAACACAAGGAAAAGGTGCCCTACCTTTTCCTTGTTTGATGTGTGTTGTTGCTAGGTTTTGGGGTATCCCTTTACCTCAAAAGAAGTCCGGCACTAATGGTCAACCATTTGCAATGGTGAACCTTCATATGGTAGGCTAACCAAGGACATACATTCTTGAGCAGTATCGGAGGAGGAGAGCAAGCTAAAGATCAGCATAGTCCACCTCAAGAACCACATCATGGAGCTTCCACTTCTTCTACACCGCGGGTTGACATTCTACCTCGACACCACTACACTAGGAGGAATATGACCACGGATGCCCAGCTTGTGGCCTTGGAGAGGTCCAACTTCCAGTTTAAGACTGAGATAGGGAAGAATAGAGAAGAAACGCTCAAGTTTCGAGAAACTGTGGAGACGACGCTCCAGCTCTTTTAGGACATTCTTGGATGTGGCAAAGTGAGCGATGCCATACCATCTCCAGCACCTCCCCCTTATGCGGGAGATGACTCTTAGAGGATTGAGATTTTCTTAGGCTTTTCTTTCTTTTTGTAACCATCGGGGAATGGCAAGAAACTTGTTAGGATTATTTTGGTGTAATTCTTAACTAATTAACGCTTAATGTTTTCAATTTAGTATTTTAATGAAAGAAGTGTTATGTTAAATCTTTGTGTTGGTAACTTTAATGTTTGTTTAAATTTCAAACCTCAGCATATCTTTAAGTATAAATATGGATGTGAAATCAATTGATTTAGATCACTTAGATTTAATTTCAGGAAAAATTATTTTAAGGGGGGTAGATTGTAGCGACCCTTGTCCTTAAGTGAATATAGGAGCATAAGCATTAAGAGGAGTGATGTGTGAGCTTATATGGACAGATTCTTCATCGTCGTTTTACGATAGAGGATGATTCGTTAATGACTACCACGCTCGATGATGATGAACCTGGTTCATACCAGGAGGCGTTATCATCACCTGCTTCGTAGAAATGGATGACTGCAATGCAAGATGAAATGACTTCTATGGAGAACAATCAAGTCTGGGAACTTGTTGATCTTACCCCTAAACGCAAGACCATTGGAAAAAAGTTGATTCTAAAGGTCAAGCGCAAGGCAGATGGAATTGTTGAGAGATAGAAGGCCCATCTCATGGCGAAAGGTTATACCCAGAGAAAATGTATAGACTACGAGGAGATGTTCTCACCAGTAGTGAGATTCGCCTGCATTAGCCTCATTCTAGATATTGTCGCACATCTAGATTTGGAACTCTACCAAATGGATGTCAAAACTCTGTTTCTCAATGGAGAACTGGATACGGAGATCTATATGAATCAACTAGAGGGTTTTGTGGCTGAAGGACATGAGTGCAGAGTTTGAAGACTCAAACGCTCTTTGTACGGCCCAAAACAGTCACCCAGACAGTGGTATCTTCGATTCCATCAAGCCATTATAGAGTTTGACTTCATGATGATCGAGGAATACCATTGTGTATATGTTAGACACCATAGCAGGAGTTTTCGTATCTTGTCGTTGTATATTGATGACATATTGATAGCAGGGAATGACAGAGAAATTATTGTCATCACTAAAGAGTGACTCTCCTTCAATTTTGATACGAAGGATATAAGTGAGGCAGATTACATGCTAGGTGTTAAGATTCATAAGAATTGCGCTAAGATGCTTCTTTATTTATGACATGAGACTTACATAAGGAAGGTACTTGAGCGTTTCAGAATGCACGATACCAAACCTATTGAGACTCCTGTCGAGAAGGGTGCTTCATTATATCTTGACCTTTATCCAGAGACAAAGGAAGAGAAGGACCATATGGCTCATGTTCCCTATGCTAATGCTCTAGGTAGTCTGATGTATGCTATGAGGTGTACTCGACTTGATATTAGTTTCGCAGTTTGCTTAGTCAGTCATTACCAGAGTAACCTATGGTAGACTCATTGAAAGGCAATGAAACGTATTCTTCGATACCTACATGGGACAAGAGATTACAAGTTTTACTTCTATGGAGCAGATTTACAGCTATGAGACTACTAAGATGCGGACTGGATAAGTGATTTAGACGGTCGAGAGTCAACATCAGGATACACATGCTTGCTAGGTTACAGGGGCCATCTCTTGGACTATCAAGAAGCAAGTCTGCATCGTGTTGTCCACTATGGAGTCAAAGTACACAGCTTGTGCATCCGTCTAAGAGGTTGTAAGGTTGAGGTGATTCTTACAAGATCTTGGAGTCTTCAGAGCTGACGTAGGGCCAATCACCATCTATAGTACTAATCATGCAATAATGCTTATTGGATGTTCTTACTGTTTTTCTTAATTGATAAATTCATTTTCAATTAGTTTCTTAGATCTTTAGATTTAATTAAGTTTATTTTGATTTTTCTTAGATTAGAACACAATATTTCCTTTCT
>JAUPMG010122213.1:0-25466 GCA_031762675.1 Pachysandra terminalis | reverse complement strand
TGCAATAAGTGATTATAGAAGCAATGCCAAACTTATACTACGATAAGGATCCCCTCTAATGCCAGAAAAAAAAAAAAAAAAAAATGAATATCAAATGCATGAAGAAGAATACATCAAATTATATAACTAAGAAATTTAAAACAAGGAGTGCTTAATGCTATTTTAGGCATTGAACATTGCATTTGCTAGGTTTTCAAAAATGGCTCCACCCTTCTCTTGCGTTTGCACCAGCACCCAGATTCATCAACAGGGCTTTTAATCGTCACTCTTCATCCCCATACGGCAAAAAACAAGTTCAACCCCGCTTCTCGTCTGTTAAAGTTACGTACATTGCATTACTGAAGGGCTTTCTGCATCCATCAATTTCATAAAAACATAAACCACCTAAAAGTAAATAGTACTACAAATCTTATGACGTATCGACATATCTTCAAATCTAGTAATTGATAAATATTTAATATAATCTCTAATTCAAACAAAAGACGTGTTAAAATACATCGCTACCACAATAAGAAGTAACGAAATTCAAGAAGTAGCTCCCAGTGTTACAAATTCACCATAAAGTTGTAGTATCACATTTACCAATAGATGAAGCTTATTGCTTCCCCATAATTGCAATTTCCTCCCGGTGTTAAAAAAATAGCATAAAATTGTAGCACAATTACCAATGGCAACCGACATAAAACTTTTGCTAAATCTCTTATGATAATTATAACACTGGACCATTGGTTTTTTAACAATTAAATGATAACGGGCTAAAGAAATAAATCTAAGCCAGTTTCTTCATGCAAAAATGGGAATCTGTGACCTTAGGAGCTTAATAGAGTGGCTGAATTCAGATCGGTTGCTCCTAGTCAGTTTCATGCTTGCGGACCAGAAACTACATTTTAGCAGATTAGCAATTTGATTGTTGCTTAGAAAGAAATTTAATCAGCCGAAATAATCAGAACCAAGAACTCTATAAGGAGTTGCCAAGTTCAGATGAGTTGAAGCAATTCAACCAGCTGAAATAATCATAACCAAGAACTCATTGACAAATTTAAGATGAATAAAAAAGAAAGAGAATACAGCTTGCAAGGAGACTTCAAATTTTAAGTGTAAGCACTCACACCACAGCAGTAATGCGTGGATTAATCTGGAATTCTGGATGAGTGAAGTAGCCTCAGACATGGGTCCAATTCCAACTACGGATTCTGAGGCAAAAACCCTTGATTTCCTTCATTCACATGGCATGAATTCCAAACCTATAATATTAGTTAAAACAAAATAATGTCTCCATATGGAAATATAACATTATGAAGTTCATTTGGGCCATTGTGTCTAGGTACATGAGATAATCCATAAATTAATCACATATATATTGCTTTTTACTTAAAAATACGTTTTCTACAAGAAAAAATGGAAAATACTGCCGAGTACATGAATCCTAATTCTCAAACTTCGCCGAATTTGACACTGTACCATGGCAACTCCATGAATTCTAAGTTTAAAATAGGAGATAAGATAAAAGAAAGTTGGTTAAGATGGTTTGACTATATTAAACGAAGACCAAGGGAGACAGCTGTTAGAAGGCACAAGGCGGTTACATTAAAGGATCAAAAAGGGCTTAAAGGAGACCAAAAGAGACATGAATGGAGTTGGTCAGAAATGATTCAATTTCACATAGTCTGACTGAAGATATAGTTTTCCAGAGATTGTGATGGTGGAACCGAATACATGTTGCAACCCCAACTAGTTGGGATAAGGCATTCTGTGTTATTGTTGTTGTTTTACCATGTTAAAACCTGATACTTGCATCCATAATAATGCAACATAGAAAACACATACTTAAACTGGATAACATGTCAAGCTGTATAACAAAACTAAACGAGAATAAAAAAGAAGAAGACAAGGCTATAAGAGCTTAGGAATGTAGCATAAGTCCAGTGCCTATTATGTCTATCCCAATTATCTGGACAATGTGTATGATCGTGAAAATAGGAAATAAATTGATATGTTCAAATATCTTATAGAAATGAAGTTGATGAGGCAAATTCCCTATTCCAGTTGAAGAGGGCCTTCAACAAAGGGCTCTCAGGAATAAACTACCATGGCCATAAAAGATAAAGACTGCACTTCCAGATAATGAGAAAAGCCAAGTTGAATAAGTGAAAAGCAACTATTGAAAATTGAGACACTGAGCCCATTCTTCTACATGGTATCAAGTACTCTAATTCCTTGTCTAAACTATTGTTTCTTTTCTTCTATGACCTATCTATTCTTGATTTTTCTTGTATTTAGTGTCCCCTAATTCCTTTGTGGAGTGGCAAGGCACCTTTTCCTTGAAACTGGATTACTTCGTCCATGTGTAAAGAGCTACATTTTAAAAAAAAAAAAAGGAAGGGAGAAGCAAACAACTGTAACCGAAAAGAGAGAAAATACAGGGTAGAATATGCATCAACTATAGATCACATCTCCATACTGCTATAAGCCAACACATTCTCAGATAGAATGCCATGAAATAAGGAGTCTCTGATGACACCACCCCTTGCCAGCCTATCTGCCAGTCCATTGGCTGATCTACGCACATGGGAAAACAAGGTGTTCATCCCATCTGCGATCCCGCAAGCCAACTGAATAAAATGATAGTCGCCACAAATGGAATCTATGGTTCTCCATCCACAAGATAAGCACCGAAGACTCTCCATCCACTATAAAATCATAGAAACCAAATGATCTCGCCTCTCTCAACCCTGTCAAAATGTCAAGCGCTTCGGCTCTGATAAATTTTCCTTCCCCAATCGGCCCGAAAATACATGTATAATCTCACTCCTGCGATCTATACAGATACTTTCTATCTCAGACGGTCCAGGATTATCTAAGGATGAACCATCAGAGATAAAGTTAACACTCCCCACATGAGGGGGCTTCCAGCTAACTTGACAAATATCCTACGGCACATATAAATATACGATCATCCTCCAATCCCTAATAACCTCAGAGAATGAGAGATCATTGAACTCCGAATGTACAACACCAAGAAGTGGCTGATACAATGATGGACTGATCACTGACTCACAACCAGCTAACTCATCTTGGAATATCCTCCTGTTCTTCTCAATCCAAATGTACCATAGGGAAACGCATAACACTGCCACACATAGTGAACCCTCTCTCTCTCTCTCTCTCTCTCTCTCTCTCTCTCTCTCTCTCTCTCTCTCTCAAGCTTGGGAATCTCCACTGCTCAAGTAGGGAGCGAAGATCAATTGGCATCATGAAATGAACTCCAACCATCCCCAGGAATGAGTACCACACCTCCCTGGCAAAAGTACAATGCACAAAAGGTGAACAACTGATTCCCCGGCCTTCGCACACATGCGCATATCTGTGGGGAGATAATGAGATACTTCCTTCTCCTTTGAAGGATGTCCTAGGTGTTGATTTTGTTCAGCATTGCATCCCAAGTGAATGCCCTGATTTTGGAAGGTATGACTTAACTTCCAAATAAACCGAAAGGAGAAATCCAATATAGGAACACACCTATCTGTACCGATAGTTCATTTTGTAAGAGACGTACAGCTCCCTTTGGATGAGGCACATTCATATCTTAGATGTAAAAACTTCTGTGCTTTTCATGTTACCTCAGTTTAGATTCCAGCTCGATTTAGGATATTTAGGATTACTATCTATGCTGTTCCCCTGCTACATTCTCTATATTGTGGGACAAATAATAAGTTTAACGCATTTTTCAAGTTCTGATGGCTCTCGGTAACTCTCTGAGATCAAAATTTTATTCAGGGGCCCTGTTTATTGTCCTCGGGAAAAATGACAGAGAGTGGTTCTAAAAAAAAAACAAGTTCTATAAGTCAAAATCAACCTGATTACCCCAAATTTGTAAATTGCTGAAAGGAGAACTAAACTTCTTCAAGTACAGGCCAAAGAAGTTGCAAACTAATTTTTTTATCACTCTGCTCGATAATAACAATAGTCAAATAAGAGTATAACCCATTTTTTATAGAATAAGATGACTTGATCATTAAGTAACGTAAAATATTCTAATCAGAAATCCTACTAATAGATTGATTCTCAGTAAAACTATTCAAAACCAATCCTAAACAATAATTAAATATAAGAAATCTATTAGAATCCAAGTACACCCCACTTTAGGATCTGTAGGTCTTCTCTAAAAAGAAATTATGGGACTATTGGAATGTGGGTCCCATCCAAGCTATATGGCCAACCCAAAGGGCTGAACCTAGAAGCACATTATGGGCTGTGCTTGATGGCCCTCAGTAGTGGTTCTAAGGCCCAATGATTGCCCCTGCATCAGGATGACCAAGAGCCCATGCATAAATTTCTTCTTGGTGTAATAAAGCTGACACCTGAAGTCATGTTTGGCTTTGATTTTAGGACCCCTAAATCTGACTCCACCCAACGATTCTGAAAGCGGAGGCTGTTGAGTATTTTGGGCCACACAGTGTAGAGTATGGTGTTCATTTTGAATTAATTTAGTAATCAGAAGAACTTCGCACAGATACAAGTTTGCCACCATATATTTCCGAAAAAAATACATCTCTGTCCTCCAAGAAAAGAAGGATTGTCATTTTAATTTAACAAGTATGCACCACCTCGGTGCTACTAATTACAAGTTTGCCACTAAACTAAAAATCAATTCACCAAAATCAGAAACAGGGTTTGCAGCATTTCTAATTTTGGCGGATTTTCTGTTTCTATTTCTCGTAAGACTGATTTTCTGTTTCTACTTCCTTGGGTCTTCACTTTACAAAACCAAGTAACCTATTTTCATTTATCGTTATCTCCTATTTGGGCAACAACTAGACACTCTCAGACGTGTTTATCCCTTCCTTTATATTTCCCAGTGTTCCCACAGATCCATCTCAACATGCTCATCTCAACAATACTCTTATGCATGTTGCTTCTTTATAGCCCAACATTCCGATCCATACTCGTATGCACGTTTACCCCACCTCTTTATGAATAATTGATTTAGGATAACAGAATTAATTGCTTAAGAATCTCTTGATTCTCAATTCTTACAATTTCTTAACCTCTACTATCATTTGTGCAGAAGTTACATTCCATATACCTAGTCTTGTCTTGACTTATTTTAGAACTTTTTTAACTCCAAGGTATCCCTCTATAATTCTAGTTTTGCATAAAAGGCAAGCAGTAACAATAGCCATTTTCATAAAGCTATGCACAATAGAATTACATTTGAAATATTGTTCATAATAAAGAGATAGTATGATTTTACAAGTTTGTGTATTGTAGATTTCAAAGTTCTTCATTATACATCAGGCTTGTGGTAAGACTTAAGTGTATATGTGCCGTAGTGGTAATTTTTGCTTCTTTGCCTAATTTGTTTTGTATCTTTTATGTCAGGTACTTTTTAGATAGAAAACAAGTGGGCTTTCTCCCAATAAAATCCTATTTATTATTACTGTAACAGCAGGACTAATGATCAAATTTATAATGTCATTAGCAATCTAACAACAGAATGTGTATCTTCCAAATCAAGATGACATATTTCCACAACCCTCCCATCATTCTTAAACCAGTACCTATTGATAACAGCGTCAAAGCCATAAGCATAATCAAAATAATTCTATCTGTAGTAACATTATAAATAGATAATGAAAAAGAAAGATTGCTTTAACAGCGGTCATTAGAAGTCCAAAACCCTAGAACTTACCATTTACACGTTGCAGATAGAAAAATCTGATCCAGTAACGAAGGGCCACCTGCTTGAATCATAGTAGCTATTCCTTGGCGTTGTTGATTTTCCCTTTGCCCATGGTTGAGGATTTAAAATTAGGTTTTCGTCGCCTCAATGTTTCTGATTTCACACTTTCTTTTAGTTTCTCTAATGCTGAAACAATTGAAGAAAAAAAAAGGGATTGAGTGTTGGTTGAACATCTAATAAATTCCAACTATAGGATCAAGATACTTATGCCATGATTCACATTAGCTTGGAGAAAAATCACCATTCAATGGATTACACCTATTTGATATCCTAGGCTACAAGTCAGATTCAATGAACTATTTGCTTTTCTTACTTTCCCTTCTCTAAGATGGATAGAAACTATATATATATATATATATATAGAGAGAGAGAGAGAGAGAGAGAGAGAGAGAGAGACAGAAAGAGTTGGAAACAGCCTCCTTAGACAATCTTAACCATCTAATATGCTCAATGGTCTGAAAGGCATAAATATATAATATGTATTCTGAATTATAAAATAATTAGGATTAACCACTAAGATTAACTTTTGATAAAAAAATCCACTAGATGTGACCAATCTCCACTGTGACTGTTAGTTGTTGTTGATGGATAGCTATCAAACAGGTACCTTAGGTTCCTCAATACAAATATAAACCAATAAATTACCAGCAGAGTAAAGATGGCGAAGTGACTCAATTGAATCAGAAGGTATTGAATGCAAAGGACAAGATTTATTGCCAGCCTTCTGTAACAGATTTTTGAAACGTTTAACCTGAAACATGCAAAATAAAAAACTAAATCATTTACACAAACTCAGCAGAGTTGAGTGATACAACAATAATAATTGCATTCAAATATCAGCAAGAAAGATTTATATCACCTTAAATATTGAATCATCTGTCTACTCTTTTCAAGTTCTTTTATGTGCAATAGAATAAATCAGAAACATAAAAGTGGGAAACATTAAGCAGATAGTCTTTGGTGTTGCATCATGGAATTGGGGGAACCAGCTACTCCTTTAATCAGTTTGTCTACACTTTCAGTAATCATCTAAGGATTTTAATCATTAATATAAAATGATAATTAGGCAGATACAACCTTAAAGTGATCAATATTCATTTTACCACTATTAGAAACCATCTTCTCTACAAAGGAAAATCTCATAGCTTTGGAGCCCAACATTTGATCATTCTTATCACTGTCTGGTTAAGATTCTAAAGTAATCCATCTTCCTGACAATGGTCAATATTCTCATGTTTCCATTCATCTCATCTGACCAGGAAAGAAGGCGAAAGGTATTCTGTTCGGCCTCATCAGGTTTAGTTGCCTGGTCAGATATAACTTTTTCTTCCACGTGGAGCAATGATGTGGCTTATCTAGACCATCCACCGGAGAGGGAACGTTCTGGGTAGGCCACATGGAAAATATTTTAACCCAATAAACCCCATCAATACTTGTGTAATAGACTTTGTCAAATGTAAGTAACAGTGACCATCACATTATTTTATATTTTTAACAATCTGCACAAGAAAGATGTTAGATTTAGGAGAGCCCTCTTTGCCATGTGGAAAATGTTTTCAGGGTTTAAACTTGGCATAAGAGGTGGGATCAACTATATGTATAGGACGAAAAATGAGGTTCTCTAAATAAACTGCCAAGTGTGAAATCCGTGTCACAGCATCTTTCCAGTCTGAGACTTTTTACCAGATAACAAGCTTCAGAAAAGAAAACCATGGGACTCCAGGAAATGGAATCTTCCGGGAAAGGGTCTTTGTGCTTCCATGGGTGGCTATTCTCGAAGACAGTATGTTGCACAGGCCAGTATTTAGTGGTCTCGGTTGGTGGGTATGACCTAGGTACTACTTAAGTTCCACTCCAACCAAGGAAAGAGAGAGATCACATCTTGGCCAAATGCCAATCCTCCTAGTTTGAAAGAGAAAAAGAGTCGAGTTTCGAGAATGAGAATCAGCTATTTTTCATGGATTTCTCTTAGTAATAAGACACTACGATGTGCCCACTACACACCACACACTCAGATAACTAGTTTAGTCTTTCCCCTATCGAAGAACCATGTATCCATGGTTGACCACATCAGAATCTTTACTTGCAGTGCCAGTTATCTAAGAAAAGACCATGAAATGACGAAGGCGTATATAAATATATAGTTAGCCCACTAATAATTAATATATAACCTAATAATGGCTTATATCGACTAACTAATAACTTTAATTTTTTTAGTGTATTATTAGTTATTAGAATACAGATTCCCTTATGCATACAATATTCAGTAATATAATTTAGATAGTTTATTAACTAACTTATATGTCATTTTATTAACATTACCATAACATATTCGGTTCAAATAATAAAGGCTTAGACTAAATTTACAAAAGAAGAGGAAAAAATGTTCTCCTACGTCTTAATTCATAAGAACGGAAGAGTTTTGACTATGAGAAGAGATAACGAAGAAAAATACTATCATCCACCCTTTCATTTTATCAAATTTAGAATTGGGTCATACGTGAGTTCACTTTCTTTCTACTAACACATCTAAGAAACAACCATTACATACGATAATTGTTGCTACATTTGATTAATGTTATGAAAATTATCAATTTTACCATATTCAGATTAAATTGTAGATATATTTACAAGGTTAACCAACTCCAAGTCAACTAATAGACAATTACCGCCTGAAATCGATAACTTGTAACAATTATCACATTTGGCCGACATTTGTTATTGACTGGGGATCTTTATGGGATATGTAAAGACTGTTATATGTTTTGGAGGTTGGGTGAATCACATTCAGCCCTAAAAATATGTATATACACAGCTTTTACATATGTAGAGTGATGGTGCTGAGACACATATTGCAGTAAATGGCCTTATCTACCTTGTTTTAATAAATTAAGTTTTTTACTAATCCAAAGAAAAAATATCAATTGTTGAAAGCATTACTCTTTCCATAATCCAATAAATAATTCAGCCAATTGTAGATACATCCAGAAATAAAAAAGATATTAAGGAAACTTTTATTGAGGGAATTATGGTTAATCAAATAGCTATGCTATTTACTAGGGATTCGATAAGCATTCAAATGCTTATCCATCCGACAAATGAAGAGACCGTCCATGATATCTCATATCTTATCCATAAAATATTAAGTTCAAATAATAAATGCTTGAATAAAATTTACAAAAAAGGGGAAAAATATTTTCATCGTCTCTCTTAATTCGTAAGATAAGAAGAGCTTATGTGTGTGTGTATATACATATATTAGTAATGAAGATATCATATATAAAGAGAGAATACAACAAGGCCCGAGCTGGGCCCAAAATTTAGAAAAAAAAAAAACAAAAACAATAAACAAAAGAAACAAGGAGGATACAATACAGGCAAATAAGAGAACTACTAGACCAAAACCCCCAACTAGAAATCAAACACAAAGAACTGGCTCATCGTCCTGGAGCTTTGATCTCCTCTAGTGGCATCCCCACAAACAACAAAACTCTCCCAACTCCATCTCTAGAAAAGTGGTCCACTAGCCCATTTGCTGATCTAAGGACATGAATGAAGTAAACATCCGTGTCTCTAGCCAATGCAGCCGCCAATCTGCCCAAATGAGTAATCCTCCATGATTGAGTCACTGAGCCCCTGTAGATCTCATCCACGATACAGTGACAGATGAATCCTCCTTGATCTCTATTTCAGAGTACCACTGGGATCTGACCTCCTGTAGCCCCCTTCAACAATGCATACATCTTACCTGTCATGGCATCCCCTACACCAAAAGGTCCAGCAAAGGTATGCAAAAACTCCCCTCTATGATCCTTAAAGCCACCCCCCACCTCCCCCAAAAAAAAACCTAAGGTTCCCCATCGAACTACCATCAAAATTCAGCTTGATCACACCCTCCCTAGGTTTGCACCACACTGCTTGAATCCTGCGTATACATGAGGTGGATGATAGGGATACAGATACCCAACATCCGATAATACCGCACATAGAGACATCTCAAAATCTGAAAGGACAATTACCCAAGAAGCCACCAACCCCATGATCATATCTACCACTACATATACTCGTCTGGAATGCTCAATAAAGATAGGTGAATTTCCCACCCTCCCCACACATATGTCCATAAGATGGCAAAAAATAAAATTTAGTACATCATGCACCCATTTTTACCCAAACCAGGAAATCTCCACTGCTCGAAAAGTAAGGATAAGCTCCTTGGCATGATCCAGTGAACTCTTATCAAATTGAGGAAGAATCCCTTCACTCACCATGCAAACTCAAAATGAACAGATGGTCAACCAATTCTCCCTGATTCCTACACATGAAACAAATCTAGGGTGATGAAGCAGGATATTACCTTCTTCTTTAGAGCTTATCAGCTGTATTGATCATATGGAATCGAGCAGTCCAAATGAATGCCTCAACTCTAGAAAGAACTCGTGGGGTCTAAAGAAGCCTTAGGGAGAAAGATAGGCCAACAATGTGGGCATCCCCGCAAAGGAACTTAAAGAAACATATAACCGAGAATACACCTTCAGCGTCAAGGGACCAAATGCGACCATTCGAGATGGACGAGTCAAGAAAACCCTTTCCAAGGGACTTGAATAGATCACCTAGCTCCTCCATATAAGCCAGTCTTGGATCACTTCTTAACTAAAGATTCCAGACTAACCCACTGGGAGACGATAATACATTCGAGACCAAAGGATTCATCAAAAGCGATAACCTGAAAATATAAGGAAACCTACTAGTCAAGATGGAGGAACCCCACCAGAGATCAGACCAAAACTGGATCCACGTACCCACTCCCAAGCTAAAACAACATACAAAGGAACTAAAGAGGCAATATCTTTCCATGGGCTAGGCTGATGCATCTTAGCCCAAATGTTAATATCCCATCCATTTTGTCCAAACTATATTTGCTGACAATCACCATATGCCAAAGACTTTCTTTGTTTGTGCTGAACCTCCATAGCCATTTGCCTAATAGAGTTGAGTTATGTAATTGTGTGTTACCCAAACGAAGACCCCCTTTCCCTTTGTCCCGACACACCTCCCTCCCATTTGACCAAATGATCCTCTCACTTTAAAAAAAAACAAAAAAAAGGCACATTGGCTAGGGCTGCTTGGATAAGAGTAATCCTACCCCCAAAGGAAAGATAGATTCTTTTCCAGGAAGCTAACCTTCGCTCCACTTTTCCACCATTGGATCACAAAAATGTATTTTGGGGGTTCGCACGAAGAGGAAGTCCTAAATACTATAACGGCCAATCCCCTCTTCTACATCCTAAGAGGTCAACACATCTTTGGAATAACTCCTAAACATGAATACCCAAAATGCAACTCTTTTCCCAATTTACTTTTAGACACGAAACCATCTCAAAGCATCTACGAATGTATTTAGTCCAAAACAACCATGCATACAATAATTGTTGCTATATTTCATTAATGTTATGAAAGTTATCAATTTCACCATATTTAGATTAAATTGTAGAGATATTTACAAGGTTAACCAACTCCAAGTCAGGTAATGGACAGCGACCACATGAAAATCGATAACTTGTAACAATTAACACATTCAGCCTATATTTGTTATTAATTGGGCATCTCTATGGAATATGTAAAAACTATTATATGCTTTAGAGGTCAGGTGGATCACATTCATCCTTATAAATATAAATATACAAATGCGTGTACACTTATATAAGTTGACAGTCCTGAGACACATATTGCTGTAAATAGCCTTATCTACTTTATTATAATAATTCAACATTTATTAGTGATCAAAAAAAGAAAATCAGATGTTGAAAGCATTGTTCTTTCCTTAATCCTTGTGAAAACAAATAATTAAGCCAATTGCATACATAACCATCAATAAAGGAAGAAAATCAGACATTGAGGGAACTTTGGTTGATCAAATGGCTATGCTATATACTAGGGATTCGATGGCATTCAAATGCTTATCCATTCGACAAACGAAGAGACAGGCCAATCAATCTTATCTAACAAAGATTTGGTTGTCTTGGGTCACATAAACAAAAGAGAAGATGAAAAGAATGTGAAGCTTTACACGTGAAGACCTCAAAAAAGAGTTATTAATTGTGATGTGTATAATAATTTGAGTTCAAAGAAGAAGCTTTAACAAATTATGACTTTCACATTCACTTCAAAAGTTTCAAAACAAAGCACACGCAAGCCCAACAATTTCACTCTCCCCTGGTTCAATGGAGCATTAGAAGCTATTTTATCTTTTAGAGTGGCATAAGTTATTTGTATAAAAGATTAAATATACGTACTTAGAAAGGTGCATACAAAAGCTTATATGTGTGAAAATTGCATGTGTATTGTTGTTAGTGGAAATATATACATACATACATACATATATATATATATATATATATAGATACACATATGTGTGTGTATACAACATTCAATACCTAATAGCTCTAATAATTAACATTTTTGTTACATCATTATGAGTTAACAATATATATATATATATAAATTTATACACACACACATATATACATATACAGGATGAGTTCCTCATGCTTAGCGCATAGGAAACTTCCCTATGCGCACTCTAATATCTCGACACGTGCCACTTGTTTGGCCCCACCAAAATACCCATCTAATATTTTGCAACATCAACCTTTATGCAAAAACTTAGCCTAGTCCGCCACTTGTAGCCATCCAATCAAGCCCTCAAAATGCTGACAACGTCATTTGCTACAATATTCCACTACAATATTATGATATAGTGTTTTTGATGTCATCGGCAATTCGAGGCCCCAATCAAATGGGCTGATTTGTTGCATAAACTAATGTGGCAAAAAATTAAATTGGTTTTTATGGACTCAAAAAGTATCATGTGGTGAGATAATAATTTGTACATAAGTTTTCCTACACACTATGCATAGGAAACTCGTCTACCCAAAAACGTGCCATATGACAAGATATTAAGGTGCAAATAGAGAAGGTTCCCTATACTCCATGCATAGGCAACTCGTCCTCGCACACATGGAGAGAGAGAAAGAGAGAACAACAATATCAAAGATGAGTGGATGTTGAACCAAAAAGAAGGCTCACAAAATTCTCATTCATTTCTTCTAACTTGAAGCGCTTCTTTTCTCCAGCGAAACAATGGGGTCCAAGAACAGTGATCTCTAAAAAAGTCAAAATAGTGTGGATTGCAGGAAGAAAAAGAAGAAAAAAACAGAGAGAGAGAGAGAGAGAGAGAGAGAGAGAGAGAGAGAGAGACAGAGAGAGAGAGAGAGAGAGAGAGAGAGAGAGGAGATTTGAGATCTAATCTAGACCTTATATCGGAAGTATGATTCTAGCTTATTTAACCTTCTTGCAAGTCTCTAACCAATGTGGAAATGGACACATAAGGTGTTACTACATTTCAGCTTGCCTTGTAGCAAATGGAGACATGATAATGGAGAAGGATGGACAGTAAAAGGTTTTGGGAAGAGTAGAGTGTTTTTGTTTGATCTTTCCTTTCAAAATGCAGTTTGTAAAAGGAAAACCAAAATGAAAGGTAAGAATTGACAAAATAGGAAGTCAAGAACCCTGACATGCCTAAAAGTTTATAAAAGAAAAGCAAAATCTGCTGTGCAGCTCATGTCATTCACAAGACCAACCAATGCAGTAGGTCAGAGCAGGGAAGTTATACCAAGGAGAGCTGTTTGTTTACATTAACCCTAACTTCCTTTGAAGATTTTCAAAAAATCTTTAGATCTGGACAGCAAGGATCATTTTGGTATTTTCAAATCATTTGGGGTTACTTGGGTATTTCACTTGAGTTTGGCTGTTTTCTATTTAGCAAGTTTTGAAGTTCTATGGGTCAAAAATACATATAAAATGTAATTACAGCCTTCGGACAAGAATAAAGAATCGTAATCTTCGAAACTTTCAAGCTCATCTTCTGTCACTACATACCCTTCTGAAGGTGTTGATCTGTCAAATCTTCTAGGTTCAAATTCCTTTTAGAGCCTTAAAATCCGATTCCAAGATTTATCTCCTCAATCTTTCTCTCTCCATCTTTAGCTGTTTCACCCTTCTGAAGGTGCTGATTCCTTCAAATCTTCTAGCTTCCTGCATCTTCAGTGTATGTTCTTCTAGTTTGATGGTTGGGATAAAGACACTCCACATAGCAAGCGCTTGTAAACTTGAAGCTTGTTGATGCATTGGCTGATTAATTAGCGAAAAATGTGTAAACCACCAATCTTTTGAGGCTGAATTGAGATGGCTTGGCTGCTTGGATCCTTGTAAGTTTGAGTTATGGGCCCATTGGCAATACCATCTGATTGACTATCTTGTTCTTGTTCCTAAGCAATACATTGGCATTCAAAGTTTCACTCCCTTTAATGAAAGTACGGAACTTATCCATAGTTTTTGATCGTCATAATTTAGTTCACTCGGTCCACCAAGCGGATCGTTTATTGTATTTTCAACCACAAAGGCAGGTGTTAAAGACATTCCTAAACATGTGAAATTTTCAGTTTCTTTTAAATGACATAAGCATGCTTTCTAGGATCATTGGCAGCTCTTTGTTCTTCTAGCTTCAGAAAATGTGATGCAGTAACATAATTTTGCAAAATACATCATTGAAATATATCTGAAGAGTGTAACATACCCGGTATTTATTCTTGGTACCCTCATTGCACACTCTTTTAGCATCTAGATTAATTAACTTCCGTAAGGCTTCTTCGGAAATCACCTTCACTATTAATGTCAATCTTAACGATGGCAGTTGTTCCCAAGATGTTGAACTTTGTCCTCAACCCTATCAATATTATTTCTATATTATTTTTTCTTTTTTGTTCTTTTTTCTTTTAAACGAAAATTCTTCATCTTATTTCATCTTCCTCTTTTCAATAAACAATTAGAGAGGTTTGACATTAATTAGAAAGAGATGGGGTCTACGAATGGGTTCGGAAGAGTGGAAAGGAGTATGAGTGTGATATGGGAGGACGAACTGAGGAGTGATTGGGTTTTTAATTGGTGGGTGAAAGAGGGGTTGTGGTTGGGTATGAGGAAGGATATGAAACTTGTAAGAAATTGGAAAGTGAAATGACATCAGTTCATTGTTCTCAATTGCCTTAAAGAGAGGAAAAGGATTTTTTAGGGAATCAATCTAATTAAATATGAGAAAAAGGATGTAGATCATTAAATGCTCGAGACGATGGAAAGAGAATAGGAGAGTTATCTTTTCTCTCTTCTTGGCACACAAAGGAGAGACTAAATAATTGAGGAAAAAATGATATTATATGCCACGACATATGACAACTGGTAGGAGAGAGAAAATAAAGGATGATAGAGAATTAGTTGATTCTAAGATAGTGCAGTTTTGGGGACTAAAGGAGAGAGGGAGATTGATCAGCCAATTTTTTTAACAGGTTACACAACCGAAATGTTAGTGGGGAAGTGGAGAGTTGTGCATAGACATGACATTTCTGTGCACAACGATTTTTCTTTTCTTTCTGTCTAAACTTCATAATAATTTTCTTTTTTTCCTTTGTGTCTAAACTTCATAATAATTGCCAAAAACAATGGCAGGATTTCTTTTCTTCTTTTTTTCCTTTGCTTGGAAAAATATATTGAACTTTTTTTTGTTTTTCACTTTATTTTTCTTTATTTTTATCGATAACAAAAGATATTATTACAGATAAGGAAAGAGAATATACAGAAAGCCCCAAAAAAAGAGCACAAAGAACAAAAACAAAAACAAAAGGTGCTTACCAACCCTATAATTCAAACCGACCACCCTGAAAATAATAAAAGGTCAATCCTATAACATCTCCTCTATAGGTAGTCCACGTCTCTCCCCATCACACCCCCTTGGCTAGAGAATCGGCTAACCAATTCATTATCCTAGGAAACAGGGAGAATGAAATGTTCAAACCCTGAGCTAGTGAGCAAATGAGCTTCACTAAGTGCGCTAGATGCCAAAGAGGTTCTCGTGTGTCCATAAGCCAGGATATAATTATCGACGAATCACTCTCTACTGAAATATCGACAAACCTAAGTGAATTTGCCTCCCTCAACCCAGTAAGAACCGCCCACATCATTGTGGTAATTGTGTTCCCCTCCCCTATTGGTCTTGAAAAAGTATGGATGATGGTCCCCAAATGATCCCTAAACACACCACCAGCTCCTGAAGGCTCCAGGTTTCCCATCGAGCTCCCATCAAAATTGAGCTTAAGGGACCCTTCCAAAAGTGGGTGCCAACGATCCGTGGTGCTGACAAGGCAACAGTCTCCCAACATCTAGTAATCTTTCGCGATGCTAATATCCCTGAACTCTAGTAATATACCAACCCATGCCGATACCAATCCCATAATGGTGTCAATGACTCAATAACTGTAGACCAAAGTATAGCAAAAATACCTGCTCTGCACAAGTCGGCCCCACTTCCCTAGGAAAGGAAAATTCCACTGGCCAAAAAGTGAAGTGATGTCTCGTGGCATGACCCATTGTATGCCTATCAATCTGAGGAAATAATTCCATACAGCAAATTCACAATCTAAGAAAAGACGGTCCACAAACTCTTCATATCTCATGCACAAAAAACAGATATGTGGTGAACGGGCTAGGAAATTCCTTCGCCTTTGCAACATGTCATCAATTTAGATTCTATTCAGGTGTCCCACAACACCTTAGTAGAGAAGTAGGGGGAGCTCTCAATCACCATCATGGTTCAAAATATAATCTTGTCCGTCAATATGTATCATGTATCCACCGTGTCAGCAAGATACATAGGTTTATTTTAGGATAAATTAAATTCTATATTGTATCAGTTGATACATGTAACATATCAATCATATCGGTCAGTACAGTTTATATGTTATAATATATCGACCAATACATTTGATCATGTAATGCCTTTTTTACATGTAAAAACATGAAAAACAATTGAATCCATTGTTCGAATCTCCTCTTCCTACAAAAAGCCCAAACCCCATTGAAATACAGCCAATTTCATCCCGAGGTCTTCTTAGTTTGATTGAAAATATCAATTGCTTGGAGATTAAAAGCACTTTTCCTCTTGCAAATTTTTATGAGATATGCATTCCTTTTTGTCATTCTAAATTATATTGTGTCTAAAGGCATGTTTTGGAGTTGCGTTACATGGATATATGGATTCCAATCCAAGTGAAATCCATAGATCTAGATGCTTATTTTCAAAAAATTGGCAAAGTTTTTAGAGATTTCTTTTTTTTTTTTTTTGAAAAATAAAAAATTTATCTTTTGTTTTTACCAAGGCTTATTGAACCATATTGTTGGGACTTAAAGTTTCTCAATGTGATGAATCTAAGGTTGATCTATCAACTCAATAGATTCATCCTAATGTTTAAAAAAATAATTTCTAAATACTCATTTTTATTATCAAATAGTTTAAGCTTTTTTGTATATACATGTATTTAAGGTTTCTTAATTTATGTTACATCAATCCATAACTGATCCAACAGTTTCATTGATTGATTATATTCTACGCATCATTAAATATGTTTTAAATTATTTTTAATAAAAATAATATGAAAATTTTTTACTAATTCTATTAGTTAATGTTGCATAATTGTTTCTTACTACCAATCAAAAAACAATTGTTTCTTACATGTCATTTAATTTTTATATGCTTAGTTTTTGTTTTTTTGTTTTTTTGTGTGTTTTTGTGCTTAGTCCTTTTCTTTGATTTTTACATTTCATGTACTATTTGTATCAAGTAATAAAACTTAGTTTATTTTTATTCTAAGATATTTCAAAGGGATTTGAGTTCTTTTCTTGATATTTAAACTTTGAAAGTATTGTTATTTGTCTTGAAATTGATTGTATCTTATAGGTAATTGATTTATTCTATGGGATATGAATTTTTTATATTTTATTACTTTTTGTTTTATAATATAGCCTTCCTTTACATTTTCTTTTTAAACTAACAACATTTCATCAACCATCAAAATGGCAAATATTACAAGAATGTACAAAGGATCATGAACTGTGATCCAAACAAGAAAAAGCTAACAAAGCAAGTAAACTAGATGACCACAGATATACAAACAAAAAAGAGTAAAATAGAAATGAAACACTAGATGCCTCCGGTCCTCAACAGCCGTGAATCTCCATAGTATCCACATTAGGTATCCCTGCTTCAAAGGACTCACATATTACCCCTTTCCTAGCCCACGCATCTGCCTCCGTATTTGTAGATCTCTGAACATGAGAAAAAGAAATCCGGAGCCCCTAGCTCAGATGTCTCACTAACCGTACTAGATGCGCAAATCTCCACGGATAGTAATTATTGATGGACATCAAAGAGATAACTGAATAGGAGTCACCCTCCACCTGTATGTCATCCAACATAAGCTTCCTTAACTCTCGCAATCCTGTTATCAATGAAATAATCTACACCATCGTAGAATCCACAACTCCAATCAGACCCGAAAACACATGAAAGATCTCCCCATTTAATCACCAAAAAACCCCATCAATACAGGAACTACCTAGATTTCCCATAGAAGATCCATCAAAGTTAAGTTTGATGTACACACTACCAAGTGCCCTTTAAACTGCATTCTGACTGACCCGAGATGACAAAGTGTACAATATAGCACTCCAATCTCTAATAATCGAGTCCATGAAAAAGTTACTAAACTCCGATCTAACCACCACCCATGCAGCCACCAACCCCAAATGGTATCAATGATCCATGCAATCGATTTCTACGAATCCTCAAAGATGCGTCTATTACGTTCACCCCAAATTACCCATAAACTGCAAAAAAGAATGTATCAAGTAATATCTTCCCTCGCTGACTCAACCATCGAAATCTCCACTGATTAAACAGTGCTACGATGCTTGCCAGCATCACCCAATCCACATCCATAAGTTGTAAGAAATGCATCCATATCTCCCTAGCAACGATTCAATAAAGGAACAAGTGATCAACAGATTCCCCGTGTTTCCTGCACATGAAGCAAATATGTGGAGAGATAGCCAAATACCCCCTTCTCTTCTGTAGTATGACACAGTATTGATTCTATACAGGATGGCAGTCCAAACAAATAACCTAACTCTAGGTGGTACCTTGGGTTTCCAAAAACTTGAAGGAAGGTGAGCGGATCATGATTTGTGTCTCTACCAAGGAATCGAAAAAAGTATTTGGTAGAGAATTCCCCATTAGGTTCCAATGACCAAACTCAAACATTTGGGATCTAGGAGTCATTGAAAAAGGGAAAATTATCTATTACCCCTACTTTAGGAAACTAATTGTCCAAAAGTATAATGACCTAAACTATTGACCCCTCAAGTATAGTTTAGCAAAATATTTTCCTTTTGGTCCTCTGTCATGTTGGGTAACGGGATTTGCTTTTGGAAAAAAAATACCCAAACTACCCTTACCCTCTCTCCCTCTCACTCTCTCTCTCTCTCCATCACTCTTTCTCTCTCCACCCTACCACCACCACCACTATCACCACCCCACCACGATCACCACCACCACCACCTCCTCCACCACCACCACCATTGCCACCACCTACCCCCCATCGCCACCGCCATCACCACCACCACCCCCCACTACCACCACCACCATCACCACCACCACCACCAAGTGTGCACAGATGGTGGTGGTGGAGGTGGTGGGGGTGGATTGCACACCACTAAGTGTGCAACCTTGCACCACCTATAGTTGGTGGTGGTGGTGGTGGTGGTGTATGTGTTGCACCGTAAAATGTGCAAGGATGCCCCACTAGGTGGTGCAAGGCATCCACAGTAGGTGGTGCATCCTTGCACAGTGGGTGGTGCATCCTTGCACAACCAACTTTGCAAGGCAATCATAAGAGGTTGTACAAGGATTCACCACAAACTGGTGGTGGTAGGGGTTGGTAGTGGTGGTGGTAGTGGTTGGGTGGTGGGGTGGTGGTGGTGGTGGGGGTGGAGGGGGAGCAAGGCATGCACACCACTAAGTGTGCAAGGCATGCACCACCAATATTTAGTGGTGGTGGTGATGAGCGGGCGGGTGGTAGGGGTGGTCAGTGGTGGTGGAGTTGTTGAGGGTGGTGGTGCAAGTGTTGCAACGTAAAATGTGCAAGGATGCACCACTAGGTGGTGCAAGGCATCCACAATGAGTGGTGCATCCTTGCACAACCAACTTTTCAAGGCAATCATAAGAGGTTGTGAAAGGATTCGCCACAAACTGTTGGTGGTGGGGGTTGGTGGTGGTGGTGGTGGTTAGGTGGTGGGGGTGGAGGTGGTGGGAGTGGAGCAAGGCATGCACACCTCTAAGTGTGCAAGGCATGCAAAGAAGGTTGTGCAAGGCATGCACCACTAATATTTGGGGTGGGAGGTGGTAGTGGTGGTGGTGGGGTGGGGTGGTGATGGTGGTCGTAGTGGTGGGGTGGTGGTGGTGGTGGTGGTGGTCGGGGGGTGGTGGGCTGGGGGTGTTGGTAGTGTGAAGAGAGAGAGAGAGAGAGAGAGAGAGAAGTGAGGGCAATGTTGCTATTTGTTTTTTTTCAAAAAGCAAATACCAACTGCCATGCCAAACAGGTCCTTTGTCATATGGCAGAGGAACAAAAGGCAAATATTTTGCCAAATTATAGTTGAGGGGTCAATAGTTTAGGTCAATACACTTTTGGACAATTAGTTTCCTAAAGTAGGGGTAATAGGTAATTTTCCCTTGAAAAAATGATTTAGGATATCAAAAAGAGACGCTAATTCCCCCAACTCAACCAGTCTAACATCTCTTCTAAACTCAAGGTTCCAAACTAAACCTGATGACAACCATGAGAGGATTTCAGAGACTACAGTATCCCTATGCTGGGCCACCAAAAACAGCCTATAGAACCTAACCCAGAAGATAGAATCTCCCCACCAAAGATCTTGCCAAAACCTAACCTAAGATCCATTACCAACCCCAAAACGTAATAGTGGGTAGAAAGATGAGGCGAGTACAGATATGGACTACCAAGGGCTATGACTATAAACTCTTGTTATTTGGCAAACTTCCTCTCCATTAGCACCTGTCCCATATTTGCTTACAATTACCTTGTACCATAGAGCATTGGTGTCCCTACTAAATCGCCAAAGCCATTTTCCAAGCAAAGCTGAATTTCGATTCCAAATATTTCCCAAGTTTAGACCACCTGCATCTTTATTTTTACACACTACTTCCCACTTTACCTAATGATCTTTCTTTTAGTCACCCCCTTCCCACAAAAAATCTCTCTGAATTTTCTCCACCACCTTGATTACTTTCCCCTGAGCACGATATAGGGAGAGAAAATAAATGGGTAAGTTAGCCAAAGCAGATTAAATCACAGTGACCTGACCACCCAAAGATAAATATTTTTTTTCCACGTTGCCAATCTCTTTTCCACTTTTTCAATAATGGAAGACCAAAATGACCATGCCCTAAGAGAGTCCCCCAGAAGCAATCCTAGATATCTAATTGGCATCTCCAACACCCTACATCCCAAAAAATCTGCAAATTGTTGTAATTTCCCATGCTCCATATGAAACCCCGAAATGGTGGATTTCTCCAAGTTAATTTTAAGACGTGAAACCATCTCGAAGCATCTCAAATTGGATTTGAAACAATATGCCTGTCCCTCCACAGCTTCAAGAAAGATAATGGTATCATCAGCATATTGAATATGAGAGAATGCCACCCTCTCTCTACCTACTAAGTACCCACTAATAAGCCCCATGGTTTCTGCCTAAACAAAGAATCTACTCAACACATCTCTTACCAGAGTGAAGAGGAAAGGAGACTATCTAGATGACTCAAAATGCCCCCCATAAACACTCCATTTAACTAAAAAGGCAAAAAAGAAACCTTCGAGATACAGCCACCAATCCATTCCCGCCACCTATGCCCAAATCCCTTCCATTTCATCATCGAATCCACAAAACCCCATTCTACCCTATCTCAATCCTTCTCCCAATCCAACTTATTCATGAAACCTTGCAACCCATTCCTCAACCTCTCCTCTACCACCTCATTCACCACAAGGACACTATCTAGAATTTGCCTCCCTGTAATAAAAGCTGACTGATTCGGAGTCACTAAGCTTCCAATAACTCCTTTAAGCCTTTCCGCCAACACTTTTGCTATGACCTTATAAAGACTAATAGTCAAGCTAATAGGTCTGATATCCTTAAGCTTTCTAGCTCCAGCCCTTTTTTGCAATAAGCACTTGGAAGTATTTCATTTGTGATTTTATTGACCACTCCATTAGTATGAAACTCATTGAACACCTCTATCAGTTCCCCTTTAATCACCTCCCAAGCATCCTGATAAAAAGTCACGGTAAAACCGTCAGGACTCGAAGCTTTATCTCTCTCCATACCCATTACTGCCCATATCACCTTGTTTTTCTCAAAAGGTCTCTCCGACAAAATAGCCCGATCATTAGACATGGTCTCTCCTGGGACATTCTTAAGATCCAAATTAAGGTCATGTTCCGAAGAATACATTACATTTAACATTTATTTCCTAAATTTTCCATGAGCCTACACTCATACGGTTTGTTTCCACATTGCTATATACTATATTAGAGAGTGTATGATACGAAATTTATTTCAATTCATCATTTTTAAAGCTTATCTTTCCACCTAAAGTGTATTGTTTAAAGTATCCAATAGTTTCCATGATTTTTAAGACGTTTCCAAGCCTTCTGATACGTACCCGGATACGTTTCCACTTTTCAATGGACCAATACGCTAGTTAGATACGATATTTTGAACCATGGTCACCATGAGGCAAAGAAAAAGGATCTAGTCGAGAACCTCCCTCTAGGATCCAAAGTCCAAACATGCAAGTCAGAAGTGGAATGATCAATAAAAATATCTTTAAGGAGTTCAAACAAAGAGGTTAGCTCTTCTAGGTCTATAGGTCTAAGGTCATGTTTAAAAGGGGGACTTGTTTTCTTGGGGAAGAGAAGAGAAACTCTTGGCTTTTCCTTAGATTACAATTTTTCTTCCCTTTGTCAAGGCTTCACATGCTGCCAGAGATCATGCTCAAAACATCAAAAATGATCTCTCATTCTTTTTACTACTATGGATTCAGGAACCCAACAAGAATCCTTTTTCTTTGGTTTCGTTATAGAAGTGATTGCCTGAACATAGGCAACCACGTAAGTGATTGCACAAACAAGGACAATCACAAAAGTGATTGCACGAACAAGGCTATTGTCATATATGTGAAGAACCCAAATAAGAACATCCAGAAAAAACTCAATTGTTACAAAGGAATCTGAGCCAAAAGCTCTGATACCAAACCGAAGTCGAACAGCATCTAACAAATTTGGACGTCCAAATCTTCATGTTGCTTGAACCAAAAGTAAGATTTTAAAGAGAAGGAGAAGAAGGAGATCAAACTCACAGTTTTACTGCCAAGTGCAGGTTGGAGTCTCACCAACCTATTGGTAATGGGTTTCATCACTAACCAGAAGAAGAAGAGTTTCACCTCTACACAAAGGGCAGACAACTTAATTTTTCATTAATTTCAAAACAAGAAAGTATATGCAGAAGACTATGCAAATTCTTGATTTAACTATTTGTCTTGACTAACAACTACATGGGACACATGTACTTATATAGAGGGCACAGCTATGATGACGCAACTACTTAATAACTACATGAGACCCATCAAACTTGCTTCTTCAATGAATCAGGGATCATATGGATTACCCATGGATCAACAGATAATTGAGCCTGACGGATAAGCTGGTTGCATCAATTGCCAAGTCATTCCATTGGATGACTACACCTTTTTTCTTTTCTGATGAATGACTGCACATTCAACGTACCAGATAGGATCAAACAACATCCAATAACCACAACATGATGCCTTGCCCAACTAGTTGGGTAGACAACATAGATCCCGCACCACCATCGGAATCTGTCAAAAACAATATACGGGCCATGTGTACCACTAGAGCTGACAATTTGTGACCCAACCAGCTAACCCACCCAGAGACAGGTTTCGGTTGAGGTTTTACAAGTGAGTTAGTTAGGGGTCAACCCTTTTAGAACACGCCGTAAATAACCAGGCTGAGTTTGGGTTGGGCTGCTTGACCCATGTGACCTGCCTAACCAATTTAATTCCTTATTTACACATACATTTTATATATTATATATTATATTAAAAGAGAGTTAAACGGGTTAGACGAATTGCATGGGTTGGGTTTGGATTGAACATAAATTCGTTAATTCACTATGCCAAGCTGTTCGAACCCTACCAATTGCCAGCTCCATGTATCAAGGTTTTAAATTTTGCCGGCATACCGCGGCATGCCGGTAAAATTTCGCTATTTTTATCCTGCAACATGGCGAAATATTGGCGATATATCCAAATTTCACCAAAATTTAGCGAAATATTGGAGAAATTTCGCCATGCCCCCCCGGCAAAATCACAGGCGAAATCGAAATTTAAAACCTTGCCATGTACCACAATGCAGTTTGCAAGCTACATTTATAGTAAACAAGTTTAGGAATTCAGCTAATGACAAATCAAGGTTGTTACTTGACTGAAAAGTTTTCCCAAGAATATCTTGCCCCATTAACATAGAATATAACACAAATGAAATTAGAAAGCTTCCATACCTCGCCTCCATGCAACAAGGTGAAGCAACGCCCAGTCTGGCCTGCCCTTGCAGTCCGACCAGCTCGGTGAATGTATGTCTTAATATAGGCAGGCCTATCATAATTAATGACATTCCTCACCCCTTCAACATCCATCCCACGCGTCATTGCATCTGAAGAAATAAGAACCTGAATTCCCCCTTCCCGAAATGCCTTCAGAGTCTTACTGCAGAAGAAATTTTAATCTTTCTTACAATCCACTATTGTTGAAAATCCGTTATGACTTATGAGTAACCTTTGAAATTTTCTATCATGATAAGAACTTATTCTAGCATCTACTACCATCCTATGATGGTTGAGCAGTCAAAGCTGAGACATGTTTCTATTGTCTGGAGGACAGCCTTCTTCAAGAAAAATAAAACTAAAAAAAAAAAAGAGCTAAAATAGGATTGTCGGTCTACAAATGGCAGAGAAGCTTTTGTGCTTGGCATGCATGGGATAAGACATACAACAGTAGTTTCTGGAAATCCTCTGGGAAACTAAATCACCAACACTGGGTGATTTTCCATTCCATAAACTATTTTATGTTCCATTTTCCATACATCTAAAGCAGTCTGCAATAGATTTGAATGGAGGATCCTGTATGCCAAAAAGTACCCCAAAGCTGCACACCTTCTGCATGAGTATCAAGTGAATTGCAACACCATAAGTAAACTGTCCTTACAATCTGCTAATCATCCACTTTAAGTATCCTATTTCCATGAATATATGTCCTATGGTTAATATGTAAAACATACACAAGCATGCCAACATTCATCTGCTAGTATCTGTACAAATCACCCAATATACTGGATCACATTACATAATGAAGTGTCTAAAGTTTTACAACAGAAAGTCTTCAAGTGACATAATCGTAATTGAGCTACACATACATGGTTAAAATCCACCAAAGATATCTCCTTAAATGAAAACTCAGAACCAAAAAACAAATACGCAACAAGATATTCCCAAACACGCAACAGATTAACCTTTCCCTATGCCATTAATGATTTTATAGCCATCTGAATGAGGTCTATAAATTGGAGAGTAATGGTAATCCAGTCAGGCAAACTTAGGATACTTCTAGTATGGGACCCATCAT
>JAUPMG010122202.1:0-11725 GCA_031762675.1 Pachysandra terminalis | reverse complement strand
CAACACACCACGACAACCACCGCCGCTACCACCACCCGACGACAACGACAACCACCAACCCGCCACCACCACTACCACTAACCCCCACCACCCCCTCCTCCCACCACCACCACCCCACTACAATCACAACCACCACCACCATTTTGCTTTTCAACAAATACAGCAAAGGTTTACCAAACAGTTTTGTTTCATGAAAAGAACTTTTCAAAAGCAGAGAATTTGTTTATGCTTTTTTGCTTCAAACAGCAAAAAAGCACAAGCATTACCAAACGCAGCCTAATTTAGTCTATAACCTAGTTAATCGGTCAAGTCAACAGAAAGCTCAAACGAGTTTTATGAGTTACTTGATCGAATTTTCTGGTGATTAGCTAGTTAACCGCCCCTTGATTTTTAGGGCAAATTAACCAATAGGACCACCTATCGGAGTAATTCGGTCAAATTTTCTGAGTTACTCCTGAGTTTTAAAACATTGGTTTGGTGAGAAAATTATGTAAAGGGATCTTCTTCCCGCAAATGCATTTTTTAAACCAAGTCATACTTTGGCCTCCTCAAAATATGCTTCTTAAAGAAGTTCTTCCATTCGAAACAACTTTCAGAAGTGTAACCAAGGACCCAAGTATTGAGTAGGAAACCCTTTTAGGTCTAGAAAGAGCTTACTGATCCTTAGGAAGCTGCACCAAACGGGGCCTTTAACTTGAAATCTTAATTGCATGAGATAGAAGTGATTTTTGCTTACTTGGTAGAATTGATGTAAGAGTATATATCGGCGGCATCCTTTGAAGAAATTAAAGTCATTGGAAAAGAGCCGAAACTGGAAGCAACTGCTCTTTCTAAATCATCAATCAAAACCAAGCCAATCCCTCCTAAGCTCTTCACGCCCGCCATCTTCTCTCTTTTCGAATAACTATCATCTGTTTGGTCACAGAGAACAATCTTCCCTTTGATCTTATTTTCATCTAGTGCATCTGGGTTGCAGTAGCTGAACAGTTCCCAAGTGTTATTTCATAATTCATCAAAACACCAAGCCAAATAAATGATCACATATATATACATATATATGGCGTTCCAATAAGGGAAAATAGTTGAGAAAGTGTCTAAAAAGGCAAAAATACCAAGCACTTTAGAGAAAGAATTGTGAAAAAAAGAGAAACATGTTCAAAGTGATATGCTTTGCGACCTGATATTAGTTTCGTTATTAACTTAATTGGTCGTTATTAAAGCCATCCAAGATAGACTTATTGGAAGATAGTGAAACGGAATCATATTAATGTCCCGAGCAAGATGCATGAAGCAGATGCTACAACGCGCATTTATGCAGGCCACATGTTCATTGACGTACGTAAATGCGCTTCAATACATCAAAGTTCTAACGAGCGTGATGCATTGGCGCGTATTTACGCACATCAATAAACACGTGATGTGCATAAATACGTGCTACGGACAATATATCCTCCAATAAAATATATTCTTAGATACATACTCGTATATAAATAAAACACTTTACCTTGCATCGTCATCGGAGCTCGAATTTGTTTTCGCTGAGCGGCCAGAAATCAAGGGATAAATTGGAGATTTTTGCAGATTAGAAAAATTTATTCCTTCGCCCTGTAATACAGAAGGAAATTACCAAATAACCCACAAAAATAATAATAAATGAATATAAATAAAAGAAAAGGAGAGACTTACCTTGACCACCTTATTATTTCCACCCAATACCACATCGGACTCGAAATCACGGTCGATGGTGGTGGCACCAACGGTCAAGATCCAAGGAGCTGCGTTCACAACCGTGTTTGACGTGGGCCCATCATTTCCTGCCGAGCACACCACGGTGATCCCCTTCTCGACGGCATGGAAAGCTCCGATAGCTATCGGATCGGTCGAGAAGTCGGGTCTCAAGAACGCCGACGCACCGAGTGATAACGACATCACGTCAACCCCGTCGCCGATGGCATCATCAAAACCAGCCAGAATTTTCGAACCGCGACATCCTTCCGATGAGCAGACCTGGTAGACAGCAATCCTGGAACCCGGAGATCCACCTTTGGCGGTCCCTACAGCTAGTCCGTAGTATGATGCACCGTCCACAGGGCTACCTGCAGCCGTTGATGCTGTGTGGGTCCCATGGCCGATCGTATCCCTTGCCGTCTGATCTTGAGTATATGATTTAGGTTGGCTGGCCGCGTCAGCGTAGTATCTTGCTCCGATCAGCTTTCTGTTTATTTCATGAGAACCGAAATCTCATTAACTTTGACGGAAACAGTCATCATGTGGAACGGTCCAAATTAAAGTAGTCGATAGATCGGACGGCTCCCAGTAGTCTTGGGAGATTTTGGTGGCAGCATTTGGATCTGGATATGGGCCAACACTATCCAAATACGGAGCCCGACCCATGTATCCTTATAATGGATTTGATGAATCTATATCTGACCCGCATACTTGATGGGTCGATGGGTTGTTTCTTGATTATAACTAGGGGTACAACTCGGTTCAGTTTTGGGTCAGGTTGTTCTCAATCCAAACCCAAACCAACCTCCTTGAAGGTCAACCCAACTCAATTTGAAATCCAAACTATGAAACCCGAACACCAATTGATTTCATTTTGTAAACCTTAAAACCAACCCAACTCAAATTGCAAATTCAGGTTGGTTTGGGTCGAGTTAATTTGGGTTGATAAGTATAATCACAGCTTGTTCATATATTTGGACTTAAACCAACCTGAAGACTGAAAAACAGATTCCCTAATATTGAACGAGTATATTGGCTTTTATAGCAAGAGGCAATTTAGAAATATCAGAAGTTTAGAAAGGTTTTTATAAACTTCTAAATTCTAAAATTTAGATACTTTTAATATATATATATATATATATATATATTATATATCAAATTTATATTATTAACCAGGTTAATTCGGTTTGGATTTTGGGTTGGGTCGGGTTATTCGAAACCCTAACCCCAAAGCGAACCGAATTAATTCAGGTTGGATTTTTTCAACCCAACGTCCCAACCCAAACTGACCTAAAGTCGAGTTGGGTCGGTTTGGAGTCGAGTTAGCCAGACCCAAGTTGCACCCCCTAATCACAACCTTTTGAGATTTATATCACGAAAATACTATTATATTTACTTATAATTTACCTGTTGCAGTTGGATGCACTGAAACCACTTCCTTCCATGCACACTCCCTTCCATCGAGATGGAACTGGTCCCATACCTTTGTCGCTAAAACTCTCCGACTCCGGCCATATTCCTGGTCTCAAACAGATAAAAATCGAAGTGTATACATCAGTACAAACCAAAAAAAAAAAAAAAAAAAATCCAGAATAATAATAGAACACAAGATTTCATTTAATTAAATCTTGCTTGGATTAACACCTGTATCCAAAATCCCAATAATGGTGTCTGATCCTTGAGAAGATGGATCATAGACAGAACCCGGTTTTGAGTCGGTCTCTAGATCAGTTTGAAATTGCAAGAATTCCCACGACCGAGTTGTGTGCAATTGTAGAACAGGATCCTCAAACACTGAGACGACTCCTGGTCTCTGGGCGATCCTGCGAGCTTCTTCTTCCGATAAATGGGCGGCGAACCCTGAGAATCCATGTTGGTAGCGATGCACTACTGTGTTCCCCTTCCTAATTCACATTACAAGCTTCCAAAAATCAGGAAGAAAAAATATGGTGATGAAAATAAAATTAACCATTAAATAGTACGTGGAGGGTAGAACCGTCATTATTGGGATTATTACTTGTGACTTTAAGAGGAGCCGGGTCGAAACTTTCAACCATTCAAATCTACCACAAAGGTCTGGCCCAACCCTCAGTTCGACTTAGGACTGTCAACGAGCCGAGCTTGTGCGTCTTGGGCTCGGCTTGTATGAGCCAAGCTTGAGCCCATAGTTAGGCTTGCGAGCTGAGCATGAACTAAAAAAAGCTCATTATCTTAACAAGCTATTTGAGCCGAGTTTGGATAAGTTTGGCTCAGTTAAAACTTTACTCGGTTTGTATACGAGATTATATGTCTATATTTCTATATCTTATATTATGTACTAATATTAAATACACATGTTAATATATTATATTACATAGATTAATAATCATCCACTATGATATTAATGTATTTGTTCTAATCTAAGTTTTTTTTGTCAGCCGAGGATGCTTGAATTCAAAATATTTTTACGAGCCTGAGCCCAAACTTTTTTAATGAAACTGAACCAAACTTGAACCTTGCTCAAAGTTTACGAGCTCAAACCAAACTGGATAAAATTGACTCAGCTCGTTTACAGCCCTAATTCAACTATGTCCAGTTTGGTTCAAACCATTTTTTACAAAAATGGTTTTCAGTAAAATATAATCTTTTATATTATATATAGGTTTGGATCAAACCTTTTCAATACAGAATTGAGGAGCTGAGCATGATCCTCCCTCAACGAGCCTTGTTGTGATGAAGAAGCCACACCTCCCATGTAAACGATATAAACCCTTTTCTTCTCTCCTCCTTCATTCGGTCTACTAGATACTGTTGCAACAGTTAGTGAGAGGAGGAAGAGGACGAAGAAGAAAGGAAGGAAAGGGGAAGAAAGGGCTTTCATGTTTGTATTAATGAGCTTAAAAAGGAAAAAAGAAAAAATACTTGACACAGAACTCTCTCTCCCTCCTCGGCACTCATTTATAGAAGGATAGGTTAGTGTGTGTGGTCTGACCGTGGCGTGGTGGTGGACCAGGCACTGTGGGTGCGTTCGTGCGTATGCGCACTGGGTACAGCACACCTGTCGAGCCCATGAAAGTGCGCCATGGTTTTTATCTTAAGAAGCCAATGAAGATGGTTAGAAGTAGTAAGTATAGTATAGTCAATAGTGTGGTGTAGCTATGGTAGTGGTGAAAGCATTCCCCAACCGACGAGAGCATTTTTATATAGCCACGTACATACCATCTTTCTTTTTATTAGGCATAGTTTAAGGTAACTGATTACTCATGCCATTTATGTGGAGAAGGAGAATGTCTTCTGTGTGTCTCTCCTCTCATACAAATTGATTCAATGTTTCTGAATTTGTCTTACTAGAAATATATTGCTTTTGATAGTAAGGCTTAAAAACGAGAGCATTTCGTCTGGTTCACGAAGCTCGAAGATTTGCTGTATAGCATGTTGTAATGTTTGTATCTTATGTTGAAATGTTTGTACTCTAATGCATTATAACTGAAAAGCAGAAAAGAGAACACATGTCCTTGTTGGGTAGAAGCTTAGAACAGCGTCAAGCGTCAATCATATAGAAAGAGGTGTTGTGAACGGATCCTCGAAGACGATGGTGGAATCTGACACTTGAGCTTCCTTTGAAAATCATATCCTTTAGAGTTTAGAGCACGCCCAAAATTTTCTTTCCTTTCTTTGCTGTTCTCTCTCTAACTCCAAGATGCATTAACTCACTGTATCCACTTTGGCCAAGGGATCTCTTGAATATCTATAAAACTTTTTATTGGGAAAATCACCGTCCATTTTTGGTTCTCCACTCTCCTCTTTTTCGTAACATGCTTAAAGAAGACAAAGTAGCCACTTTTCGTTTCTCGGAGTGTTTTATTTTTTTTTTTTTTATGGTCAACTACATTTATATCTCATATTTTTATTAATTATAGGTATATCCTTATATTTTTTTTTATAATTAATTATATTATATCTCTTATATTTTTATTAATTGTAAATATATCTTTGTATTTTGTGATATTTACTCTTTTGAGGTTTTGTACTACATTATAAAGACCATCCCTCTGTTCAACTTTTTCTTATAATATGATGGAAAGTGTGATGTGATTCAATTTTCTTATATTATTGATTATATTACCCTTTGACATAAGCTAAATACAATATTTGTATCAATTACAAACACACACTTATATTTTATGATATTTTAGTTATACCTTTCAAAGTTTTGTACACCTCATATTTTTATCAATTGCAGACAAACTCCTGTATTTTGTGATATTCCGCTTATATTTTTTGAAGTTTTGTACTAAATTGCAAAAACCACCCATCTGTTTAACATTTGGTCTTATAATTTGATAAAAAGTGCTGACGTGATTCGATTTTTCTAATTTATGGATTATATTACCCTTGGACATAAGCCAAATACATAAAAAGACATTTATATCCTTTATTAAAGGTATAAACACTTCTTTTTTACCCTTGCACTCTCATTATACAGAATCTTTTATGTATATGTAACTTAGCAAATATCAACTTAAACACTATCTTTATCAAATCAGGCTTTATCATGAGAATTTAAAATTAAAAAAAAAATCTCAAATTCCTACTAGACAGGATTTTAATCAGATTTGTATTACTTCATTAGTACTACTAAGAGGTTTAAAAAATTCCGAAGCAATTTTATCTTTTAAAAATTAGTTTCTCTCATTTAAATATAATTTTAAAAAATTCTCATTTAAATATAGTTTTTAAAATAGGATTAAAAAGGTAAATTAACGTGCTTTGTTAACGCCGTTCACCCGATGTCACTAACATGGATATAAGTGGAATATCAAAAAACATAGATGATGTTAGTAGTTCTCAAAATTGTGAGGGAATGTAAGTAAAATTAACTTCTTTTTTTAACATTTATTACTAGAAGATGGCACTTATAATAGTGCACGTAGATAAGGAAATGACATGCGTAGTACTGCACATAGATAGGGGAAGCAATTCGTCTATGATATCTGGCATGTTTCCTGTGGTACCAATCAGATAGTGCCATGTAAGCAACATTAAAACGGATGACCAACCATTTCTAAAACCTAAGGGACATATCAGCCTCAAATCAACTTCTACCTTAATTTATTTTCACCTTAATCGGTACTGGCCTTATACACGTGGCTTCGCATGGTTAATACCGTCAAAAAAACCACTACGAAAAAAGCTTAACATATTATCATAGACAATTTCTATCTAGACGAGGATAAGAGCCAACTCCTACTAAAAAAAAGCTTAACATATTTTTTGAGGTAATTCTTACTATTACATATAGTAAAGAGAATATAAGCACAACAGACATTGAATTGTCTCAATAATCTCAGATGGAAATCCTTTAGTTTGCTCTTTTTTTATGTTTATCTCTTGTGGTTTGGTAGGATTTATATAATATATCAATCAATTATGTTTATTTTTTCTTTACATTCACTAATTTCTTTCCTACAACTAATTATATATTTTTTTTCTTTTTACTTCGTATTATTTTATAGGATTAAATCACATATTATTTTATAAGGATAACGAAATATATCAATCAATTAAGAGTTTCTCTTCTTGTCTAACTATATTTTTCTTTTCTTTTTTCTTTAAATTAATTATGTCTTTTATGTTTATCTTCCAACTAATTCACAAAAGTTTGTCTATTAATTCTATATTAATAGTTTTATTGTTTGCTAATTTTTTCTGTCATGCACGTGCAGGGCACCACTAGTGACTATCAAAGTGTTTGGGGCTTGATCCAAACTCTTAGGGCCCGCTGGGTTTGTCGAATTGAAGGTGGAATTGGGGCCTCCATTTTCAATTTTTTGTTTGGGAGCGCATTAAAGAATTCGAATTCGAATTCTACAGAATCCATTTGTAAGCTATTTTGAAGCTGTCAAATTCCAAGCGGGGAGGCTGTTAACTACAATTCTCTACCCTGTAGATTTCAAATGGATGTTGGGTCGCTCGAATTTACATCTATCTTTAACACAAAAATAAAAACTTTAAAATTAAAAATAAAAAATTTTAAAAATTTTAAAATTTTAAAAATTAAAAAATTTAAAGTTTAAAATTTAAAATAAAGAAAAATAAAACATTAAAAAAAAGCAATAAAAAAAAATGAAATTCCAAATTCCAATTGTTTGTTGACAAAATCTCAATTCTACACAATTCCAATTCTCAATAAATTAGAATTGGAATTACAATTCTTAAGATCAATTCAAATTCTTTGAAAACAATCGAACCCTAGTGTTCGTTTGGAACCAGGAATTCAAAGGTGGGAATTAGAATTGGCAAGTGTGAATTTTAATTCTTGCATTTGAATGATTAATTCCCATGAGAATTAAAATTCAAAAAAGTCACCAAATTCTAATAATTAATGAGAATTATAATTCACACCTCGGTGTTTATTATAATTCTCATGTAAACTAAATATTTCGTTGGGATGATTTAAAAAGGTAACTCACTCCACTGGTCTTGACCAATACCAGTCCGAAGGCCGATCCCGCCAGTCTTGTTCGGTCTAATTTTTTTAATTTGAAGGATTCAAACCGGTACCCAATCTTGATACATTAAACCTTGTTGCCATCTCTATTTATAGAAGAATCCAACACTACTTAAATAAATAATAAAAAAAAATATATACACTAGCTATACAAATTAGATAAACTAAGCAATAACATATCAATCAAACCATAGAATTTCAATACATATAAATTTGAAATCATAAGATTTATACTTCATGCATTCCAATTCTCATGCATCTTTAAATTCTAAAATTTATACTTGCATTCCAATTCTCATGTATCTTTAAATTCATACGATCCAGACGTATCCTTAGCCTCTGTCTGAATTGTCCGAACATAGTGAAACAGGAAATAATTTCTGATGCTTGTTTCAACCCAAAATATTTGAACAAGTTTAAAAAAAAAATTCTGAAAAATAACTTCCAGAAAAATGTACTGGAAGTTATTTTCCGCCAAACAAGAAGAAAATATGGAATATATATATATATATATTTGTCTGTAAAATATTTACGGAATTTTATTTTCTTTATTTTCCGGGTTTTCCAGCAATTCAAACAGAGCCTCAAGGAAAAAATTGAAATAACCACCCGCACATTTAAGGCTTGTTTCTAAATCAGTTGATGATACACAGTTCAAATGGCACAAAAGAAACATCTAGAGTGCAAATTGAGACAGCGACGGTACACAGAAAATTGAAGTAAAAAGAAGCAAACTGATGTTGGCCTCCACAGTATTCTTTTGTATGAAGGCTTGTTATAGCTCAACAGTAACTTATCCCATGTACTTCAAATGAAATGAAATGAAATGAAATATATAGTATTCTTTCATTCCCCACCAGCTTTCAGACACTAATCTTCTTCAAAGACCAAAACGACTCAGACGACATACCGGTAAGTGATGTATTGACCAGCAGTCTCACTTGGCCGGGTGATCCTCACAACTTGTCCACGCTTCAGCCCATAATATCTAGCAACTGGATCGGAAACCTGAATCCTAGGTAGCTGAAATCCATCCATCGAATAGCAATCCCCAAATGCAATATAACATTACAAACTGGTTAGATTTTATCATGTTCAAATCAACTGAAGAACAAACAGATAACATTTACAACCAGGGCGATCAATAATGTAGTCTCAGTTGCAGTAGACCCCACCTGATTGGTTCAGAAAATCTAACTGGTGAACACAAGTTTCTCTGAACTAAAGATTCCAAGTAAACAAAAGAGAGTATGGAGTATGGAGACGTCTCAAAATAAGAAAGAACTTGTTCAAAGTCCAATAGAAAATGTGAACAAATAATCATTAGGGATGGCAACTGAGCAGGTTTTGTCAAACCCTAACCCACTCCTATGATACAGCTTAGTGGTCAAAACTAAACTAAACCAAGCCAAATTGCATTACACTAAACCAAAATAAAACCCAAAAAATTTGGTTTTGGGTTTGGTTTGACAAAATTAATACTACTTTCTATATAAACACACATACACACGTATATACGTATAGATATAATCTACTTTGGTTTTTCCGGTTTGGTTTGGTTTAGTCAAAGCCTTAACCGAAAATCAAACCGAATTAATTTGGTTTTTCGCTTTCTAAACCGTAACCAAACCAAAATGAAAAAAACCCAAACCAACCCGACTTTTTTCAGTTTGGTTTGTTCGATTTTCGGTTTAAACCGAAATTGACACCCCCACGGCCCTACCCCCTATACCAAACCCGCTCCTAATCCAATTGGGATAGGTCGGGGTTGACTCAGCTGTAGCATGTATTATAAGTAAATACTGTTTTTAAGTAAAATATATACTTTTTATTGACATATATGCTTATAAAATATATATTTTTATGTGAAATATATATAATCAACATATAGTTGAACGGTAAGGGTCGGGCTGAACCAAACCCCAACTCAATTTCTGGTTTACCAAACCCAAACTATTAGGGGCGGAGCTGGTTACCCATTTAACCTGCCTCACTACCATCCCTAATAATCATGCAGTCACCGAGGATCATCACTCTTGGAGCATGTGGCACCTTGTAGTGATGGATTATACTCCAGGCATGCCTCATGCGGCTTCCTCTTGATCTTAACACCAAGTCAAGAGCACCATTGGAAGTGTCCAGAGGTATTAACATGTGAACAAGATGTTCATACATCCAGAACATTATGAAAATGCAACCTGAATATCCGTTTCTGCTTCCAATTCATGCAACCATAATTTCGATACTGAACAACAAAGGTGGAAGGGCCCCTTTGAAGATTTTACCAGGCAAAACCAACTTCCACTTTGAGATGTATTTTAGTGTGTTTCGAAGCAGTTTTGGGTCTGCATATTAACTTGGCAAAATCTGAACTGATTGGAGTTGGGAACTCGGATAATTTGACCCACCTTGTGAAGTGGTTGGGCTGTAAGATTGGTACCTTTCCTACCTACTATTTGGGTCTACCCTTGGGTGCCTCTTACAAGACTAGGAATGTGTGGAATAAGGTTATTGAGAGAATGGATAAGAAGTTGGCGGCATGGAAATCCAGATATTTATCTTATGGGGGAAGGCTTACGCTCATTAAGTGTTCACTGGCAAGTTTACCAACATATTTTATGTCGATTATGAAGATCCCTACTTCAGTGGCAAAGAAACTCGAAAAGCACCAAAGAGAATTCTTATGGAGAGGTAATGAAGAAAAACAGAAATATCACTTGGTGAAGTGGTCACAAGTTTGCTTAAAAAAAGAGAATGGAGGCTTGGGTTTAAAGAGCCTCACGAAATTCAATTCAGCCCTTTTGGCCAAATGGTTGTGGAGATTCGGGGAAGAGGAAGGTTCTTTATGGCGAGAGATAATCGGTGATAAATATGGAGTGGAGGAAGGGGGATGGAAGACTAAAATTGGTCGGGCTTCTTATGGGGTGGGTATGTGGAGAGCTATATGCTCAGTTTCGGAAGTGTTTTACAAAGGGGAGAGATTTAATATTGGAAGAGGTGATAAAGTGAAATTTTGGAAAGATGTTTGGTGTGGTGAAGAATCGTTATTACAAGGTTTCCCGGGGGTGGCGGCTTTGGCACTTAATCTGAACGATTGGGTTGAGGACCATTTAAGTTCAGGGAGTGGGGGTTGGGAGTGGAATCTGAAGCTAAGAAGGAATTTTCTCGACTGGGAAGTGGAAGAGGTGGCAAATATGATGGAGACGATCAACAAGATCAAGGTCCATGAAGGTGTAGATACTAGAGTTTGGAAATGGGGGAAAGAAGGTACCTTTTCGGTCAAGTCCATGTATACTATGTTGACCGAGGAAGAGAGAGAGGACGGTCCATGGAAGCTGATCTGGTATGCGGGAATTCCGTCAAAGGTTTCTTTTTTTCTTTGGACTGCAGTGCGAAATAGGATTTTAACATGCGACAATCTCAAGAGGAGAGGGTGGTCTTTGGCCTCAAGATGCTGTCTCTGTAAAAAGGAGGAGGAAACAGTCTCACATCTCTTATTACATTGCG
>JAUPMG010122170.1:0-11726 GCA_031762675.1 Pachysandra terminalis | reverse complement strand
GGGACTGTGCCCATGTACTTGCTGAATTGAATATATGATTGTGAAACATTATGTGTATGCATTAATTAAATGATTTGTATTCAAATCATTTAATTAATGCATACACATAATGTTTCACAATCATATATTCAATTCAGTAAGTACATGGGCGCAGTCCCACAACATATGGACTATTCTGCCATAATGGCTCAGTCTAACACCCCATGTAATACCCCTGGGTTTAGACTATCAATGAGATGAATTGACTTACTTAACCAGGTTGTCCTATGAGTGGACTATGTTATTTCCGCCCAAGCTTTGAGAGAGCCCTCGTGTTGGTATGCCTCACAAACTTGTGGCGAGACTTTGTTAGCTCCCAAGGTGAGGGATATGTCCTATGTGACGATCCCAACAGACTTGTGGAAAGATGTAAGGTGAGGGAAGTTCAAAAAGTGATGCCCAATAGCTGAAGCATGATTTACCTTTCTGGAGGATGGAAATATGTATGATTCCCTGAGGAAGAAACTGTGAGTTCACCTTCGAGTATTACCCATGATAAAAAATAAGTGGGGGGATTGTGCTTCACAGGTTGAAAACCCTTAAAACTATGTTGCGCAAATAGAATATCTCCTTCTTGAGAGTGGCAGTGCATGCAGGGGATGTTCATGACATCTTGCTCAAGGAGAGATGGATCATGTGGGAACTTACTATATTATACATACCGAATAGCACCCCTTCACATTTGCACTTAGCACCTGCATATTCCTTGTTGATATCATTTTGAGTGCCTAGTGTATTACACACTAGACCTAATCATCATATAGAATTAGGCATGCATTCATCGTGATACAGATCTTTGAATTTGTACCAAGTGATATTGGGAGAGAACAATGCATTAATTGGTTTACGTTACTTTCACTTTCATCACTATGCACAGATGCTATCATTATCACACCAGTTATATATATTAATTGTTTTTATCATAACGTTAGGGTATGGGTACATACCTTGCATTGAAGGATTACTCATTCTGGCTTCCAGCTTATATTTGTTGATTTACATATTTCAGATTTGGAGCTTGATCACGAAGAGAAAGAGCCTAGGATTGGGTATAGATGACTTCATCCAATGGTAGAATTATGCTAGATTAGACTCCCTTTGCATCATTCTCATAATAGATTAGATTCTATATTTTTGTTACTTATGCGTTATTAGAATTCTTAACTGCTTCCGCTTATGGGGTGAGAGTTATGAATTTGACCTGAAATTGTAAAAATTTGGGATTTTTGGTTTAGTTCGTGACATTATGTACCACAAGGTTCAGATCCAATCTAGGCATCTCTGAATACTCCCATGCAAAGATGTCTCTGTATTCACATAGAAGTGCTAGCAGTGTTGCTTTCTCACTGGCATTTAGACTCTTATTAATGAGGATATTCTTGACAGCTCTTGCCTCATTAACTATATTGATCTCCTCCATGTCCTCAATCACTGACTTTGATCCATCTTGCAGGACCTCTAGTGCCTCAACAGGATTGGTCCAGAGTACTTCTACTGAAGAGCATGAGGACATCTTCGATGCTTCATCCAGTTGTGGAGTCTTCATTAGTTGTTCCTCGCTGGACTCCTCACACTGTCATAAGCGGTAGAAGAAACTCGCGTCTCGCCACTGCACCCTTACACACTTAGCTTCTGATTCTGCTACATCTTTCTTGTTCTTCCTCTTACGTGAGGATTCTTCTTTCTCCTTACTGGATTTCAAGTCTTCCCACTTAGGTAGGAGCTTTCCTCTTACCGGGGCCACTTGGGTCTCACCATCAGCCGCTATCTCATCAAAGAAGATAGCCTCCGCGTAGTGGATCTCATTTCGATCAAAGGGGTCGACAGTGGCCTTCACTTTGATCTTCTTACCGTGCCATCTCGCCTTTAGGAACTGGTGGTAAGTAGAAGGAACAGCTTTTTACCTTTGAAGCCATGGTCTTCCCAATAGCACATAGTAGGACACGTCTGCATTAACAACGTAAAATTTGGTCATCAACCGTATGGCCCCTACTACCAAGTGAATGGTTATATGCCCCATTGTCTTAACCGTCTCATTATTGAAGGATAGGACTTCCATCGGTTGCTTTACCATCCTCTTGAAAGGAATAGCTACTGTTTGCATGGTCTTGTAAGGCAGCATGTTGATGGATGAACTAGGATCAATCAGTGATCTCTTGGTCTCAACATTATTGATAGTTGTTGACATGTATAGTGGCCTATTGTGCCCAGGGCAATCAACTACTGCATCCCCATCTGAGAACGTAATTGTTCTTGCCACTTCTTGGCAGAACTTATTAGGTCCAGTGTTCACAGAGAACCTCTGCTCACCCAGGTGGGTGGTAACATTGACAAGAGCATTTGTCATCTCCTTCCTTGCTAACAGGCAAAACCCCATCTCATTATAAAACTTCTATACCATGGCATTAGAGCCGAAGCGTTGATGCAAATTCTCCTTGTCTTCTTCATCGAGCACTATCACCTTGGATGGTCATTCCACAACAACTTCCAGTATTGCGTCCATGGCGTCATGATAAGTAATTGTCAAGACTACTTCCTTCCCATGGTTAGGTAATAGATTATTATCTACAGGCACAACTCCTAGCATCTTCAGCTGCCTATTATTCATCTTCTCTTGAAATATCTTTCTTAGAGTAAAGCAGTCTTCAGTCATGTGTCTCACATAGCAGTGAAACTGGCAATAGTCATCTCTTGCCTTATCATCCTCAGTCGGGGTACTTTTCGGCGGTGATGGCACCACAATGCAATCTTTTATCCACTGCTTAAGAATCACTACGGCCTCCTTGACACCGCAAGGCAGCGGTGGAAGAGCCGGAAAACTCCTCTTACGACCTCTATTATCACTGGATTCTTCTTTGGGACGTTCCTTCTTGTCGACCGCCATGGTCTGTAAACCAGACTTCCCCTTATTCTTCCATGCAACATCCCCCTTTAGAGCCATAGTGCTTCCGGTACACCTCGTTGACTCATAAAGGTGAGAGAAAGTATCGATTTTCAAATTCTCCAGCACTAAATGGTAGTCCTTCATTCCGTCGATGCACATATGTACTAGGTTGGCTTCCGTGGTTGTCTCTCGGCAGTCAGTTGCTAGGTCACGAAATCACCTCACATATGGCTCAAGGCCTTCATCAGACTTTTGCCTTTCCTTCCCTAACTCCATGAGGGTCAAACTTTCCTCCACAATAAAGAAATTTCGCAAGAAAGCTACTTTCAACTCCTTGCAGTTAAGGATAGATTCGTGTGGAATATTATCATACCAAGTGTAGGCACGATCAGTGAGAGATCGGGAGAACTCCCTCAGCTTCAATTCATCATCACTTGCAAATGCTCCCATAGCACCGGTGAACTTGGTCACATGCTCTTTTGCATTGCCTGCTCGCCCATTGTACTGTGGCATGAAGAACGGTACTACATACCCTACAAGATATGGCTTTTTCATGATCGTCATCGGGTACGCAGGTCTGGTTTCAATGCTAAACTCCATAGGCTTCTCCTTCTCCTTCTGCATGAGGCTCACGAACTCCTCTCGAGTCATGAAGCCACTATTGTTCACAGATTTTGATTGAGGCACACTCACCAGAGTAGTCACAGAAGTTACCACAAGTGTCGTAGGTGGTGTTCTCTCCACCGTTTGTTCCGTCAGTGGTATGGGGATATGACTCTCCCGTGTGATCATTGTTTGCAATAGGTCCAACATCTTTGCTTGTGCTTCCTCCATCTTATTCATCTTTATTCTCATCATCTTCATCTGATCATCATAATCATCAAGGTAGTAATCTACATCCTGCTATTCTTCCAACTCCTACATGTTGTCTTGTAGAACTACTTCGCATCTCTCATTCACAATAGGAGAGATGATGCTCCTATTTGCTCCAGGGCTTTTATTTTTCCCTTTTGTCTTGACATTCTTCTAATAGTGATCTGTAGGTAGGAGACTTAGTACCCAGTGGAGTCGCCAAAGTGTAGTGGGTGGTTCTGTGAATAGACACCAAGAGTAAAAATACTGATCGACGGGAACCTAAATCAACGAGTGACCGTATCCCATCTCTAAAAGAACCAAAGAACCGAATTAGTGGACCGCCTAACATCGGTTGAACCAAGCTAGGAAAAATAGTGAGCCAAGGGTAAGAATTACGTGAGCACACTTCAGAGCTACATTTTTACGAATTTAACGCCTTTTTATCCATCCATTCCGCATGAGGGCAGTGAGCTAGTATTTATAGCTTTGGAAGAGAGTTAACTGCAATTAGAGTTCCTAACCACCGTTTTTATGATGGTTAAAACGTTCACTTGGGGTAGTACGCATCATGTACCCTAGTCTCTTCGGTGGACCAATCACAAGTCGTTTGGATAATTATAGGTTTGTCACTGAGAAACTATGACATGGCCTATAACCCTAATACGGACAAGTGTTGGTGAACCTCACGACCCTCCTTTCCTTCACATTCTATTTTCACCCAGATAATGTAAGTGTTACCTTCTACGTCGTTGAGATTCGCTCTAGACGGAGGTAGTATGACCTTCTTCGTCGTTGAGCGTCGCTTTAGACGGAGATAGTATGACCTTCTACGTCATTAAGTGTGACTCTAGATGGAGGTAGTATTGCCTACGATGTCTTCGATCATCGCTCTAGAAGAAGGTGGTATCGACCTATGACGCCCTCGAGTATTGCTCTAGAAGGAGGTGGTATCGATCTATGACGTCTAAGAGCATCACTCTAGATGGAGGTGGTATTGACCTACGACGTCTTTGAGCATTGCTCTACATGGAGGTAGTATTGCCTACGACGTCTTCGAGCATCGCTCTAGACGGAGGTAGTATTGACCTATGACGTCTTCGAGCCTTTCTTGCTCACTCCCATGTGCAGGAGTTCGAAGAAATATAATTCTCGGTGAGTCCGAGGTCGAACCACAGAGAGCACGGAATTCAAGGCAAAAGAGTGTTAAAGAACAATTATAATGGTGACAAAATTACTGGTATTAATCTAAAGTAAATTAAAGGATCAAAAATAAATAAAAAGGGATTAAAATTAATAGTGAGAAGGCTCAGGCATCGGGACAGTTCCTTGAACGGGTATGAGATTCATTGTAACTCAGATAAATTAATATGCTTGATTGCTATGAAGACCTTTGATTCGGTTGAACTAAAATAATTCAGGAACATATCGTAACCGTAGTTAACGACATGGCTAGAATAACTTTTAGAAAAACCCATTCAATTAAATTCTAGATTCCTATTAGAAACCATAAGAAATTCTTCTTAATTATGAGAAACACATTATTGAACTCATAAAAAGAATGAGGAACTCATACATCACAAGGAATCAAAATAGATAAACAATCGAACATAATTTATATTTAAATGAAGAATTACAATAAACATCCATACCAATTACAAGGGATTTTACAGCTAGCCTTTGCAAGGATTTAAGCCTCCACAGAAGAAGAGGAAAATATAGAACAATATGGAGAACATTACGAAGAAGAATGGATGAGATGGGATGGGATGATCCTAGAAGCTTGTGAGTCTCCTCAATTTATATAACTTCATGAACTAGACTGCCTCCATCAAGACTAATGATCTACATCATCCAATTCTTGCCAAAAACGTAGCTTTTCGTTAGAACCGCACGATCGTCATTGTCTTCTAATTCTGATTTGGTTCTTGCTTCCATGGGTTCCTAGTTTCCTTCTCCAATTCAGCTCTTACTAAGTTGGGGCTGGAAGAATTCTTCCCAATTCTCTTCTCATGCCTTGTTACCGATTCCAATTCCTTTCCATCCAATTCTCTTCAATTCCAAGAAAATACCAAACATGAACACCGTATTTCCTTCTCCATTCTAATTCGGTGCTGCCTTGCTGATTTGGTCGACTCCTTCCAAACGCATGAACAACAATGGCTCTTTCCAATTCTGATTTTCTTTCCAAATTCGGTTCTTGGACTATTGGGTTAAACCGGCTTGATTGGGTCTGTGTAGGCTGGCTCTCCGTCAGTTCTTGGTCGGGTCGGATTTAATTTTGTATCTTTTGAGCTTAATCCGACCTGCCTGATCTGATCCGACCCGTCTGGTCTGATCCGATCTGGGTCTGAACTCCCTTGACCAGAGTTTGTTTCCAAAACTGGCTCTGCATCAGTAAATTAAGTATAATTAAGACATTTAAAATATAATGCAATAGTAAAAGAAAATTGGTAAATCCTATGAGAAATGAAGAGTTTAATATGAGAAAATAGGAGATAAGTCATGCAATTGAGGGTATAATATGTGGTAATATATGACTTATGACATCCCCCAACTTAGCTTTTGCTAGTCCGTAGCAAAAATGAAATAACAAACAAAACAAAAATTTCTAACTATACCACTTTCGTTGGCACTCTCGATTGCATGTAGCACATGCAACAAGCCTTTAAACCCCTAGGTATCCCTAGTCGACGAGTTATAGTCTCGTGAGAATTTACCAGGATGATACCCACAAACATTAAGTTACTTGAAACAATGGTTATCAAAGAAAATAAAGTAACACAAAGAACAATGGTTAACATTCAATGGTAAGCTTAAAAAGACAAATTCCATGTTCACAATCTTAAGAGATCAAAAATGAGTCTAATCACTTATAATTAGAGAGTGGAACATCACAAGTACTTTTGGTGTAAAGTGAACTACCACACAATTATGGGGCATCAAAATAATTTCACTATAAATGATTTAATACCCCTAAATTCAGTGGAATCCTTAGTAGAGGAAAGAACCAAGGCATAATATTCATTGGAATATTTATTATATATTTGTTTTCAAAATTTGTGGACTGTGCAATGTCTAGCTCCCTTAAGTTTTCTAATTGACCCATGTATTGAGTGTTGGACCAATGACTCCTGAACCAGATAGCTCAAAGGGTACTAGGTGTAAAGAGCACCTGTACGAGTTTACTTACTCAAGTCAAAAAGGCTACGAAGCTAAACTAGCCATAATATCAACCATTCAAAATTCTCACCTTTTGACACGAATGCTCGTTGCTTATTGAGGCAAGACGTCCAGTTACTCAGCAAAAAGCCCAAAACAATCAATAATAATAAGCACTTATTTTTTCTATTTCTTTTTTTTTTTTTTTTTTTTTTTTTATAAACCATAATCACCATGCCAAGGTTATTCATCCACAAGTCAACCAACAGAGCTTAAGTCATCAAAAGCATCCATAAATAGTTTCACATTTCATACCTCAGAAACTATGTGTTAGTGTGCTTGTGCTAAATTCAAAGTGAAACAAGTAAAATCACATATCCAAAAACAAGTAATAAAATGCAATATTTAGATTGCTTAATCAAATGATCATGTGTTCATGTGTTTAAACTTATCAAAGAATATGAATCAAAGTTCACAGTTCAACAAAATTTTCAAGAATAACACATGTAATCAAAACAATTTAAGAAATTCAAGATTTCTCACTTCCCTACCTAAAATAACCAAGGGTTCAACAATAATAACCTCTTCTTTCCCAAATTCCAAAAGATTGGCTCAATCGGCTCAGTCTGCAATTTCGGCAACCTTTTCAGCTAACCTAGGGGTGCACCAAAGTTTCTTGGTGGACCGAGAAGTCCACCGAACTTAAGGTCTTAGTTTCGGGTTCTGTAAAGTATACCAAAAAATTTCGGTAGACCGAGGGGTCCACCAAATCTCAGTCTCAAAATTTGGTTTCTGTAAAGTGTACCGAACCTCATTTCGGTGAACCTAAGGGTCGCTCGGCAGACTTCTTGGTTAGCCGAGAAGTTCACCGAACCTCTCATTTGGTTCAAATACCAGATTTTCTGGGTTTTCTAGGTTGCCTAAAATTGTGACTTAGTCACAACCACCCCCCCAAGACTTGAAAATGACATTGTCCTCAATGTTCAAGACATGAATATGAGTGAAAAGAATTTGTGGGTTATGCACTAAATTGAAAACCAAAAGGAAAAGGAAGGAAGGCACCTGAAGTGATGATGACTTTCCCAAAGTATATCCTACAGATTGGTTAGAAATCTCAAAACAAAACAAAATAAAAGAAAAACAAAGCAAAAAATAAGAAATAAACAATGATACAACGAGTGACAAGGCATAATGAGGAACTAGGTAGTATCCCCATAAGTAGGGACCTCAAGAGACATAATCTCTTGTTCTGGTACAACTCCTCCAAAGTATGGTCTCAACCTCTGTCCATTCACTTTTAAAACATGACCATCCCTAGAGTCCTCAATTATTATGGCCCCATAGTTAGACACTTCTTTCGCTATGTAAGGACCATCCCACCTTGTCCTTAACTTTCTTGAAAAGGTATGGAGTCTGGAATCATAAAGAAAGACTGTTTGACTTTCCTCAAAAGTTTTTCGAACAATCTTTTTATTATGAAACAGTTTCATCCGTTCTTTATAATTCCGAGTGCTCATGTAGGCTTCATTCCTAAGCTCCCCTAGTTCACTCAATTGGAACTTTCTCAAATGACCAACATCCTGTAGATCAAAGTAAAGGCTTTAATAGCCCAATACGCTTTATATTCCATCTCTACAGGTAAGTGGCAAGGTTTACCATAGACAAGGCGATAGGGAGACATGTCTAAAGGTCCCTTATAAGCAATACGGTAGGCCCACAATACATCGACTAGTCGTAGAGACCAATCTTTACGGTTGGGGCTAACCATTTTCTCAAGGATTTGCTTAATCACCCTATTAGCAAGCTCAACTTGCCCACAGGTTTGGGGGTGGTAAGAGGTAGACAACCTATGCACCACTCCATATTTCTTCACAAGGGCCTCAAAAGGGCGATTGCAAAAGTGCCTCCTATTATTACTAATTATGGCCTTAGGCATTCCAAATCGAGAGAAAATGTGTTCTCTTGAGAATTTTAACACGGTCCTACAGTCATTCTCCTTACATGCTATGGCTTTAACCCATCTAGATACATAATCTACTGCCAATAGGACATATAGATTACTAAAAGATATGGGAAAAGGTCCCATGAAGTCAATTCCCCAACAGTCAAAGCCTTCATCTCAAGGATAGGGGACATTGGCATCATGTTCCTACGTGCGATCCGCCCTAATTTTTGGCACTCTAGACACCTTTTACAAAATTCGTAGGTGCCCATAAACATGGTAGGCCAATAGAATTCACACTGCAATATTTTTGCAGCGGTTTTCTTAACAGAAAAGTGGTCACCAGAAGCTTCTGAATGACAGAATCTTAAAACACCAAGGGTGTTACTATTTGGGATACACCTTCTCAAAATTTGGTCAAGACAATATTTAAATAAATAAGGGTCATCCCAATAGTAAGTCCTTGCCTCAACAAAAAAAGTTCACCTATCTTGCGCACTCCAATAGTTCAGGATGGAGCCTGTGACAAGGTAATTCACGATGTGTGCATACTATGGTAGCTCTGTCACTGCAAAAAGTTGTTCATCCGGGAATGAATCCCGAGTAGGAAATTCTTTTGTATCCTCCTCGAATGTGAACTTGGATAAATGGTCCACCACTACGTTCTCTACTCCCTTCTTATCTTTGATCTCGATGTTGAATTCCTGCAAAAGCAAAATCCAACGTATTAATCACGCCATAGCTTCCTTCTTGGAAAGAAGGTATTTAAGGGTGGCATGATCCGTAAAAATAGTAATGGAAGTACCAATCAAATATGAGCGGAATTTATCAAAAGCAAATACTACTGCTAGCAACTCTTTTTCTGTGGTGGTGTACTTCATTTGTGCACTATCTAAAGGTTCGACTAACATAGTAAACAACATGAGGTTTTTTATCTTTTCTTTGCCCTAGGATTGCCCCTACTGCATAATCACTTGCATCACACATAATCTCAAATGGTAGAGACCAATCCGGGGCTTGCATTATCGGAGCGGACGTAAGCATGTGAATTAGCTTTTTGAAGGCTGCTTCACACTCTTCTGTCCATTCAAAAATGGATTCCTTAAGTAAAAGATTACAAAGGGGTTTAGCTATAGAATTTAAATCCTTTATAAATCTTCTATAGAATCCTGCATACCCTAGAAAGGATCTAACATCTTTCACAATCTTAGGGGTGAGTAGATTAAGAATTAAGTCAACTTTAGCTTTATCTACCTCTGTGCCTCTAGAAGACACTATATGTCCAAGCCGGAAGTAACTATAAAATGGCACTTTTCCTAATTAAGGACCAAGCCTTTTTCTTCACATCAGGCTCAAACTAGTTTTAAATTTGAAGGACAATCAGTAAAGGAATCACCAAAGATAGATAGGTCATCCATGAACACCTCCATATATTTCTCAACCATATTACTAAAGATGCTAACCATGCATCTTTGGAAAGTGGTACACAACCCAAATGGCATTCTTCGGAATGCGAAGGTACCAAAGGGGCATGTGAAAGTGGTCTTTCCCTGGTCTTCAAAGGCAATCTCTATCTGGTAGTATCCTGAATAGCCATCTAGGAAGCAATAATAGGTATGACCAGCTACCCTCTCTTATATTTGGTCAATGAATGGTGGCGGGAAGTGGTCTTTCCTAGTTGCAGCATTAAGCTTCCTATAATCTATACACATTCTCCAATCGATAACTAAACGGGTTGGGAACATCTCATTTTCAGAATTTTTTACCACAGTTATGCCAGACTTCTAAGGAACCACCTGAGTAGGGATAACCTATTTACTGTCAGAAATGGAGTATATGATACCCGCATCTAACAACTTTATTACCTCATTTTTAACCTCTTTCATTATAGGGTTAAGCCTACGTTGGGGTTCTCTAGAAGTCTTACAATCATCCTCTAGGTATATCTTGTGTGTGCAAATCAATGGGTTAATGCCCTTGATGTCAGCTATGTTCCAACCTATGGCTGATTTGTGGCTCTTAAAACAGTTAATAACATACCTTCCTATTCTTTATTCAGTACATCCGAAATAACTATAGGAAACGTCCCACCTGGGCCCAGAAATGCATACTTAAAACCACTTGACAGCGGTTTAAGTTCCAAGTGTGGTGTTTCTTTGCATGAGGGCACGATTTTCTTCTCACTTATTGGCAACTCCTCAAAGCAAAGTTTCCATCCTTCATTGATTTCCATCACCTGTTTTTCCACTCCCAACACCTGTGAAGAATCCAACAAAGAATATATTTTAGAATTATGTTCTAAATCATGTGAATCCGTACTAGTTGGAGGAAGAGTGTCTAAGGGATGAGAAAAACAGCTTTTTATCAAACTCTTCTTGAACCACTGTCTCGATTAGGTTCACATATTCGCATTCCTCATCTTCCCATTGTTGTTTCATCATATTGAATATGTTGAACTCGGCAGTCATGGAGCCGAAAGTGCTCTTCATCCTCACGTTCCTGCAATTAATTAAGGCATTAGCTATAGCAAGGAAAGGTCTACCAAAAATAATATGAATATTAGCACCAGGATGTAAGACAAGTTCAGTATCCAAAACAATGAAATCAATAGGATAATAGAAATTTTCAATCTTTACAAGAACATCATCAACTACTCCCCTTGGTGTCTTTACTGATCGGTCAGCTAATTGTAAAGTTACTGACATGGGTCTCAATTCACCAAGTCTCAATTATTGATACATAGTAAAAGGGAGTAAGTTAACACTACCCTCAAGATCAAGCAAAGCACGCTCAATCGTGTAATCTCCAATAGTACAAGAGATCGTAGGACAACCCGGATCCTTGTAC
>JAUPMG010122159.1:0-11726 GCA_031762675.1 Pachysandra terminalis | reverse complement strand
ATTCCTATTCCTTAAGAGACTTTCACTCACGGTGGAATACACTAGTAACACGCCATACTTTTAGGGACTTTCACCCATTGAGGAAGCCACGTGTACCAGTCCTTTAGGGACTTTCACCCACGGTGGAAACACACCTGTATCAATAACTTTTTCTTTTAGGGACTTGCACCCACGGAGGAAAGTCACCATTCCTATTCCTTAAGAGACTTGCAATCACGGTGGAATACACCAGTATACTCACATTCCGTTTAGGGACTTGCACCCATGGTGGAAGCACAGCTGTACCCAGACCTTCCTTTAGGGACTCTCATACATAGTGGAATACACCCATACGAAACCTTTCATTTAAGGACTTTCACCCACGGTGGAATACACCCATACCATGCCTTACCTTTAAGGACTTTCACCCATGGTGAAAGCTCACCCATCTAGATCACAAATTCAATTCATACAAACACAAATAACATTCACAGTCATGGATACTCACAGTACCCTCGTTCAATCATTCAAGTCAACCATCATCAAGGCCACGCAAGTCATACAAAGTCAACACAAGTCAACCTAAGTCAAACATAAGTCAACATTAGATGACATAAGCACCATTCAACCAATCAAGTCCTACGTGACCATTTCTAATCATAAAAATCCTATCTTGAGGTCTTATAATCATATCCAAAACCCTTGAGTTGATATCACCTCATATTCCATTCAAATCAATCTGATAATTCTGAATTTAAGACCTCTCCTATATTTTTCATAATTCAACCAAATCTATGTCTTTTGCACACAAACCAACTATGTGGACATGTGCACAACTCACTAGGGAATCTTCCCTTAAATTTCTAATCCATTTGGACCTCACTAGCAACTTGTTAGCCGTCGAGTCTCCTGCCGAAGTGCATTCTGCAGTTTTGATTCCTTGTTAGTGTTTAATTCATAACTATTTTAATACTCATCAGATGGACCTCAAACTTGAACCATTGTGTTCCTAACTGACAAGGGATGCCAAAAAAAAATATAAAATAAATAATCCACATTCAGTAGATTCTCGGTATCTACCGAGGTTTCTACCAAAGTTCGGTAGATGTCTTACCGAGGCTCGATAGCAAGTCCAGAGAACTAGTTTTTCTGGGGATTTGCGGTAGATGGCTAGGTAGCTACTGAAACTCCTATCAAAAGCCAATTTCAACCAATTTTTTGGGTTTGCTTCTAGAGCTTCGTGCCCCTAACCAATACTAAGTTTTCCTACGGCTCTAACATACATTTTTCAGTCTATACAACACATCCATATGATCCATACTTCATACACACAAAATCTTATTTTAATCTATAGAACTAACAAGTAAATCAAAAAATAATTAACTATAGATCTAAGAACTTCACAAGATCCATATGAACATACAAACATCAAAATACACAACAACTTAGTTCTAATATATAAATCATCCAACAAATAACATGTGTGATCACCCCACGGTCAGGTGGACCCTAGGTCGATCGGTTAAATATGGAGTCGCCACCATCCAATGGATTAGAGGTGTGAATGGTCACCTATGATGTATCCAATAATTCAAAAAATAGACCAAAATTTAAATTAGTATTGGTCTATCCAGAGTTGGGTCAGGAGGTTTAGTTTAGAATTGGTCTATCCAGAGTTGGGTCAGGAGGTTTAGTTAAGAGAGTGGGAAGGTATTAGGCACCCACTCTCCCCCAGTTCAACCGGTTACCCGGTTCAAAATTGTTTGGCCAATTAATAAAATTTAGTAATAAGCTAAATAACTAAAAAATCTAGGAAAATCCTAAAATTGATTTAAAATATTAAAAATAATCCTAAAATTATAAAGCAAAATTGCACATAAACATCCATTAAAAACTTACTCAATTACAACCATGGTATAGTTAGATTCCCCAAAAAGATCATCCATAACATGCTTTAAACTCTAATAATCAACATGCTAAAATAATAAAAAAAAAAAAAAAAACAAGAAGGTAAAAGAAAATATATCTGTAGCAATTGAAGATGTGTGATGTCCTCTACTTTGAGCTCCTTAGCTTGGCTTGAGAGGCGGTTATGACGGTACTCGGCTTCCGGTTAGGTGAGGAAAGACGAAAAATAAAAAAGGGTAAAACCCCCAAGCTAAACAGGGCCTTGGGTGTTGGATTTCCTATTTATTTTGCTTTTGGAGATTTTTTGGTTATTTTCTAATTTGTTGGGATTTCTTGTTATTTTAGGTTTTCTAGTTTTTTTTTACAAGAGAAGACGAAGAAAGAAATAGGGGAAGGAGAAGAGGGGAAGAAAAAGAAAGTAGGAAGAGGAGGAAAAGGAGAATGGGGTGTACGGGTGATGGTGTGAAGGGAGGTGGAGAGAGAAGAGACAGATGGCGACAAACAGCCGTGGAGAAGAAGATGGTGAGAAGAGGAAGGGGTAATGGGGGTTCTGCTGCTGCGGCCGTGTCGATGCAGGCGTGGGAAGAAAAGAGGAAGAAAAGGGGAAGATAAGGACAGCGGCCGCCGAAGCAGCCGCGACGGTGGTGGCAGTGGTGCAAGAAGGTGTGCGGCCAAGGTGGTGTGGTGGTTTGGGTGAGCAAAGCGGCAAGGGGATCAGTAGTGCTGTGGTGGTACGCAAACGAGAGGAATCAGCGGGAGTTGCCGGAGTGCACGGGTGCAGCTGGGGCTGCCAGAATTCCGGAGAGTGAGGATAGCTGTGAGATGAAGAGAGAGAGAGAGAGAGAGAGAGAGAGAGAGAGAGAGAGAGAGAGAGAGAGAGAGAAGTGGTTTTTTGTTTTACAAAGAAGAAGACGGATAAGAAAACATAAGGGGAAGAAAGGAAAGAAAAAGGAGAAGAAAGAAGGGCAGAGCGGGAGTGGGCAGCACCGGAAAACGAGTGGGAGATGGGGGCGCGTGCAAGCGGCGTGCGAGTAGGTGCGTTGGGATCAGCCAGAGCAGATGAGAGCGGGTGCGTTGGGATCAGTCAGAGCAGATGGGAAGATGACCGGAAACAGGGGCTCTTGTCTTGGAAATTGTGGCTGCGAGAAGAGGATGGAGAGATGGCTACTGCTGCAATGGCAGTAGTGGCAAGGAGAGAAGATGGTTCAGTCTCTCTTTGTGTGGGTCTCCTCGAGGGAAGAAGAGGCGTGCAGCGGGTGCGCGCGCAAAGTGGTTGGTTTGTGTGGAAATTGCAGACGACGTGCGAGTAGCGGGCGGCGTTGCCAGAAGAGAGAGAGAGAATCGAGGGAGCAGACAGACAGAAAGGAGAAGGGAGAGCTTGCTTGTTTTTAATTTCTTTGGTTCGGTCATTGCTTTCTTCTATAGAAGAGGAGGGAAAGAGAGAGAAAATAGAAAGGCTGCAAAAAGGAAAGAGAGGAAGGAGGAAGGGGAGACAATAGAAAGAAGGCAAAATTAGCCCCAAGTGTTTTCACACTTATCAATTAATGGTCAAGTGAGCCTAACTTTTGTCTTTAGGCTTACAACAAACTTTTACAAAGTTTTTATGCTCAAGTTATGTTTTCCAATCAGATTACACTTCTACCCTTATGTAACTAAAATGACCAAAAGACCCTTAACTTAGATAACTCTTTTACCTTTAACAACTATAACTTGCTCTAAACCATTTTCTTTCATATTTCAGAACATAGAAAAAGAAGAAGAAGACCGGTTATTTTGGCTATTTCACCGACAGGTAAGCGCACGAAGGAGAAGAAGCCCTTTCAGATTTTAGGTCACCCCATTATCATCATCCTTCTCTCATCATATACCCACACAGGTGTCTCAGAAATTTCTTGAGAAAATCCGAGCAACATTCTACATGTTTCTCACAGTGGAGGCAAAACAAAAATGCAGTGCTTGATATGTGCAAACCTCTTAAGGGAACTGGCTTGTTTGTGAGGATAACACTGTAATATTTCCATTATACGTGGTGGAAACTCCAGTTCAAAGTAAGGGAGAAAAGCGACCATCACCATCAGCACCAGATCGGTAAAATTGAGTATAATAATTTGCAGACGGGTCAAATGGTTGGTATACCTACAAAACATTTGATTCATAACTTACATATGTTTTGTACATAAAGATCATGTCATTGACTCTCTATAGAAGTGGATTTTGTAAGTTATCTAGAAGAGATAATTTGATCGTGGAACTTGTGAGGGGAGTTCCGTATATGTCGTGGCTACCCTAATTTGAAATCCCAGTCACATAAGAGCCCACAAGAAAACACAAAACTCAAAATTCCATGTGTAATGCATCCTCCTTTAGAGGAGGTAATTGAATAGGTTACAGGAAAACCCAGTTAATTTGCTAAATGGAATTCCGCGTTGTTGAGCGTATTGCCACTATGCTATTCAAATAGGCAATTTGGTATTCAAGTAAGCAATTTAACTAGGTTTTCCTGTCCTATATACAGAACAGGAAAATCCAGTTAAATTGCTTTACTATCCACTCGTTGGGGATATCATCTCCTGAGTATAATTAAGAATACATACCAAAAAAAAAAACCAAGAGTAACTCTATGTTTCACAAAATTTCAATAATTGAAACAGACCCAAAAACCAAACATACAGTCATCCGATCTAAAAAATGGATGTAATTGGCCATCCAAAACATGACTAGTCTAACCATGCCTCCCCTTCTTCACTATCAACATTACGATTTGGTCATAATGCACCAGACCTTCGTCGAAGACCTGGCGTTGGATGGATGTGTTACATTTGGGCCATGCGCTCACTCCTATGAACTCTAAGGGCAGTTTGTCTAGCTAGAGGGCAAGGTAAATCCTTCAATTGATCAACATTTATAATATCTGTATATTTATAATCCTGTATCCATATCAATAAGAACATATGAAAATTACATTCAACAAATGAAACATTAAACATAGCATACCATGATCGGACGACATATCTGCAATGTCGTCACAGGGGGAATCCATAGGATCATCCACCTGTATTTCCTCAGATAATGTTTCGTCACCATCGTCGTGATGCAACCCCTGATGAATATCCACAAAAGGCGATGGTCGTTGGGTCATATAGATATCTGTTGTGGCACTCAGTGGCACGACCTTTGTTTTTCCACCGCAAGGCCAAAGGAAAAGGATTATTATCACAGACCGACTCAAGTCAGAAGCACCTAAAGTGCTCATAAAACCATATCTGCAACCATATCAAAATACACAAATTACTTAAAACATAACACATGAAAAATATCATAAATTTTAATAAAATAATACATACCATAAGAAAAGCCATATACCCACATATATTCTTTTGAGAGCTGAGGGAACAACGTCTCAACTGCCTAAATAAGTAACCAACTGCAGCCACACCCAGGCATATTCCCCCCACACTCTGCCATGTCCTCAAGTAGGGGCAGTTACACAGTATTCACAATATTCCCAGCAGTCTCTGAGAATAAGGTGGAACCAAGAAGGCAAGTCAAGTATGCTCGTGTGTACTGGTGTAGCTGTACCAATGTGTAATCATTAGGTAAAATGTTATAGTTCTCTCGCAACCATCCTATCCTCACGTAGTAACCGGAGAAGTCCCTCTCTTCGGGTCGTAACCCAAGCAGCCTCTCGTAGACAATGTCAGCTATATATATATATCATACTAACGATGGGCTGCCCAATAACACGTAGGCCTAGTTGGAAGGCAGCATCCTCCATCGTCACAGTCATCTCTCCAATGGGTAAATGGAAGGTATTTTTCTCTGGTCTCCATCCCTCTTTGGCGGCGGTGATCAAGCAGTAACCCACCTAAATGTGGCCAATTCGGTTTATGATTTAGACTGAACCGATTGAAATGAAAAGTTAATCCGATTGGATTAAATAAGATCTAATTAGAGTGGTGCATGAATTAGACAATTGGAAAGATGCCAATATGGCTTCATACTCATTAGACTATTAGGCTTAGCTGAACTAAGTATGCTCAACAAAAATTAAAGCAACCTGTAAAAATAAAACTAGAATACTCAATGCACCGTTTTAACAAACAGTTGCTATGCTTAATCCTTAACACACTAATAAAAAATTGATGAGAATCAAAATTAAAATTAATACCTAGCATACTAATCTAGAGATTAACACACTAATCTCACACTAGATTAGATTGAAATAAAATGAAAAATAAGCCTTACCCGTAGCAAGCACAGAACACCCACTATTGTGTAGACTTTCGGTTGAATTCGTTTGGGTTATAAGAGTTGCTACAATAAGGTTACTCATAGCATCAATAACAGAAGAGGGAAAGGGAGATCTATATGGGTATAAGATGAGAGTAGAATGACAATGATGGGTAACCTGAAATCTGAAAGGGCTTCTTCTTCGTGCGCTTATCTGTCGGAGAAATAGCAGAAAATCATCGGTTTTCTTCTTCTTCTCTGTTCTGAAACATGAAAGAAAAGGGTTTAGAGCAAGGTAAAGTTGTTAAGGGTAAAAGAGTAATCTAAGTTAAGGGCCTTTTGGTCATTTTAGTTACATACGGGTAGAAGTGTAATCTGATTGAAAAACATCACTTGAGCATAAAAACTTTGTAAAAGTTTGTTCTTAGCCTAAACACAAAAGTTAGGCTCATTTGACCATTAATTGATAAGTGTGAAAACACTTGGGCCTAATTTTGCCTAGAAGAAAGATGGGGAAAGGAAGGAGGGAGTGAGAACAGAAAGAAAGATGGGGAAAGGAAAGGCAAGAGAGAGGAAAAAGGGAGAGAGAATTGAAAGAACGATGGAGAAAGGGAGGAGTGAGAGAGCACGTTGGGTCTCTCCGAATTTTATTTTTTATTTATTTATTTATTTTTTTGTTATTTTGATTTTCTTCTTTTGGGTTTGTGATTTGCCTTGAGGTAACTTCTAAAAACAATTCATTTCCTATTTCTTGGAATTTGACACAAAAACCCTTTCTCAAATATTCTCCCCATTATTTTATTTCAATTCTCCCTTAAAATATAGTTTTTATTATTATTCTTCCCATTATATTTTTCCGTCCTTTTTTGATAGTTTGGAAATACCAAAAATAGCCCTTCAACTCCCGAACTCGGATTTTCACAAAATTACAGTCGTTTTGAAGGTGTTTTAGTGAGGCATCCAAATTTTATGTTGGAAAATTATTTTGACCCTCGGATTTAACTGTTTGGTCAAAATGATCGGATTAGGGGTAAAACCGTCATTTTTTGACAAACTTCAAATTAGCCCAAGATTATACTCATTGGAGAGCATTTTGGCTCAGGAATTCAAATTTGAGGTTGAAAATGGTTTTAGGACTGAAATGAATCAAGTGGGGTCTATTAGGGGTATTTTGGTCATTTTGATGATTTTTCAAGGTTTTTGAGGAATTTTATACACACAAAAAGGGGGAAGTTAGAGATGATTCAAGAATGCCGATATCTCAAGCCAAGCCATCCAGGAGCTGCAAAATAAAGAAAATTGCACATAGGTGCAAATTGGGGTGTCTACAGTTGCCCCTCTTTGTCAGAATCGCGTGCGATAAACGACAAAGAAAAGACATTACCCCAATTTGCACAGTTTAATAAAAATTGCTCTATGCCAAAATTACTATCCATATGCCGAACTTCCAATGATTGATAAGTTTGTGTGAGATGATTGCTTGTCCTCCATGTGACTGAGTCCATTCGCAGGAGGACAAAGCAAAGAAAGCTTGAACTGGGATGAGTTTGTTTGAAAGAAATGACTGCATGTACCTCCATGTGATTGAGTCCATTCGCAAGAGGGTAAAGCAAAGAAAGCTTGAATTATCCGGGGGCTAAGCCAATACCCAGACGTTGAAAAGAACTTTGGGTGAAGGATGAGGTATGTTTTGAAGAAGTTCGTCATATGAAGAGTAGGTTTGGCCTCGAGCAACATTTAATGCATGAACTGGGTGATGAATGAGGACTAGGGCTTATCAGATTAAGTCTAGTCATTATTGAACTACTTCAAAGGGCTGGACAGATCCCAACCTTGATGATTGATGTCGCAAAACTGTCTTAGATCAGGTCTATTTGTGAGACAAGATCCAAAAGAGACTAAATTACCTTTGACTAGACTGACATTTACAATATAATCCTCTGACTTTTCTTGCTCTAGCATCTTCTGTCACTTGGTGTGCTTCAATTTTCTTTGGGCATCCAGCTCTTGTTATCATCTTTGAATGGGTATGCCGAGGATGAATTGAATTCTTCTTCAAAACGCTCTATTAGGATTATGATATCTAACTGAAGATTATATGCTTGGTTTTCATTCTTTTCTCCTTTTGCAACATTTGGCATCGCAATTTTCTTCCACAAGGTACTTGTTTTAATTGGCTTTTCTCCACTTATTTTCTTTTTATGCCCCTGTGATATCTAAAACTTGAAGGAAAAACAAACATAATGCAAATGTAAAGGCTCTTTTTTTATGCTTTTTTTTTATTCTTTTTAAAAACTTTCTCTATTTTTTATTTTTATCGATTTTTTCTTTTTTCAAATATGAAGATTTGAAAACTAAAGAACTATTTTTTTATTTTATTTTATTTTTTTTGAAAATCCTTGAGTTATCATCCTAGGCCTCAACATTTTCTCCATATTAACATGATCAGAATAGACAAACTAAACCTCTTCAAATGAATAGCACAAATGTGATTGAACAACATCAGAGAGTTGTTGCAAAAATTTTGAGAGTTTGAATTCATCCCCGATGATTACCAAAGTCAATTTTATCCTATCGACCTTTAAGAGAATGAAAGAGATGTTTAGTTCAGTCGAGTTAGCATTGCCAGAATAAAATCATACCAAGCTGTTCAAAGATGCCAAAGGTAGAAATTTTCCCCAGTGTAGGTAGATCACTTTGCTCTGTTGGGGATGCTTCTGAAAATGCATCATTCAATTGAGAAACACTTGCCTTCTGATAAACTTTGATCTCCCCCTTTTTTTTAACACTTGTGAAGGTTTCATTAGAGTTGATTCCCACACTCATTTGTGCAACGATGCCTTTGCAGGTTTTCTAATCAATATAAGAGTTAAAATGCCTTACTATTAAAAATTGTCTCGATCAAAGAGGGCTTATCATTTAGGACGAAACGTAAGCTAGGTTATGCCTAAGAAAGAAAGATAAAGGTTTAAACACAATATTTTTTAGGGAATGGGTGAACTGGGATTCGCACAACTCGAATAAGTATCTCTTTTTTTTTCTTGAATTTCCCCAAATGTGAAACTTTCCCCAATTGAGAATATCTCTAGATTTCCCTTCTAATTTTCTTTTGGTCAATTTTCTTTTTCTTCTTTTTTTTTCTTTTTTTAATTTTCTCTATTTTTGATGATTTGTTTTTCGAATCACAATATTTGCTGCCCCAATTCATGAATTTTCAAAACTATTCCCAAAAAGTTTCTTTGATATCACTTATATGCCCAAGTGTGGGGTAGCTAATCCCAGTTTAGGTCATAGAAAAGAAATTATAAGGCTCAAAATGTTTAAACTAGGGATTTTACAATGCAAGGATTCATAGAAAGATGGCCTCTAATCATTTCAAGAAAAAATCGAATTTATGGCAAAATAATATTCTTTGTTTTCTTTCTGAAAAAATCTAAGTACGACCAGCAAACTAACTAGTTCAGGAAAGAATCACCTTTCTGATTAGCTTGAATTTCCCGTGAGAATTTTTTTTTATGTGAATGTTTTCTTCACTATTGGATCCACCTTCGAGAAAGTTCAACGTCTTGTTTTCTTGACAAATGCTCTGAACATGTGCTTATAAAATTCCATAAAAATTGAATTCGAGTGATCTTCTTTGATTTGATCCAAGTATTTGCAACGTGACCATATATTTATGCTCTTTTGAATTCACCGTAGGAAAATGGACGCTTTATGAACAATGAGGTATGCATCTAACCCTAGAAAGTCTTAGCACCAATGAGCAAAAATATCTATAAATTCTTTCGAGAATATAATCATTCACTCTTTCTGCCTCAAGGGTAACAAGGTTTTTTTATTTTCACCTAATTTGAGTCATTCTCCGTCCCCAAATTCATGGTCACAGTCTCTCCAATGTTAGGCTATACATCCTTTTTACTCTATGTTAGAAGTTTCACTTGACTATTAAAATCAAACTAATATGAAGAAGATTCAATAGACTCTTTGATGATAAATCTTTTAATTCTCTTTTTCATTATTTTTTTTTTGTTTTGATTTTTTTTCTTTTTGCGTTTTTGTTTTCTTTTTGAACCTTCTTAAATTACTCTTTTGAAGGTCGAAGGTTGATGAAAATACTGAACCTTGAAAAGAGTGGATACATTCAGTAGTAGCTGCTCACAGGTAAATAAGGTGTTTCCCTGATTGATCTGAAATGAGCTCATCACTTGCAAAGTAGGCAAGATCAGAGAACACTGATTGCTTCAATAGGATTTAACCTCTTCAGTTGGTACCCTGAAAAGCTAGACAGACATTCTTCGAAAAATAGGTAAATGCATGGATGCACTCTTGATTTGTTCACAAACTCAAATTCAGAGATGAAATAAAAGTATGATGAGTGGTGCGTACTCTTCTTGGTAGTTGTGCTCATTCACGGGTAGAGTTCGCAAAAAAAGATTTGCATTTTTTTTATTTTTTTTTTTGAAATAATGAATGTGACTCACTCTTCCAGGTAGTCGTGCTCATTCGCAAGAAGAGTTCGTAACAAATGATATGAAATGATGCCCCAGTCCTATTTAGACAGACTAGGTTGACTGAATGAGATTTATAAATGAATGAAATGCCCTAGCCCTATCTAACTAGGCTAGGATGAAGGATGAAATGATCTAGTCCTATCTAACCAGACTAGAATGAATGAAATGAATAAAAAAGTGAATGGATTTCCCCAGTCATATTTAACCAAACTCAGATGAATGAATGAAATGCCCTAATCCTATCTAACCAGACTAGGATAAATGGAATGAGATGCCCTAGCCCTATCTAACCAGACTAGGATGAATGGAATGAGACATTGATGGTGGATTGAATGCCCTAGCCCTATCTAACCAGACTAGGATGAATGAAATGAGTGTCCTAGCCCTATCTAACCAAGCTAGGATGAATGAATGAAATGAAATATGGAATAGAAGGATGGATCGATGCAATGACCTAGTCCTATTTAACCAGACTAGGATGAATGGATGAAGCTCTTGATCTTATCTAACCAGATCAAGGTGAATGATTCAAAAGTTCAGACCCTATATAACCAGGTCAAAACAACTGAGGGTCTTGACCCTATCTAACCAGGCCAATGTGAAAAACTCATATATTCTGACCCTATATAACCAGGTCAAAATAAGTGAGATTTTTTGTCCTATCTAACCAGACCAATGTGAAAGACTTAGATATTCTGACCTTATATAATCAGGTCAAAACAACTGAGGGTCTTGGCCCTATCTAACCAGGCCAATGTGAATGCATGAAAGTACTTGGCCCAATATAACCATATCAATGCACAAATGAATGAAGATTGGAGATTTGATTTGAAAATGTTTTGAGATTTTTTTTTTTTTTAAAACAAAGTGACATTTTTGATAATGATGTGAAATCAATTGAATGAAATGATATGAAAATGATGATTGATTTTTCCAAATATGCATGTCATCATGTATGATGATGCATGGGTCCTAAGTGGGTATACCCATGTGGGTATGACTCTAGACTTGACATGGACTAGACTTCTAGGGTGCCCAAAAATAGTGGGTGGGCTCCCATCCTAATGCACATGGGTCATGGACCCATGGATATGGACT